>JAJEJO010005801.1:288709-353788 GCA_020662805.1 Glaucomys volans
GATACACAATCTACAACAACCTCCCTAGGAAACCAATCTCCTTATTGATAAGAAACAACCCAGGAAGCCAGTAGATTACCTTAGAACTGCAGAAAGTTTGATTGCTATCTCTGGTAGCAATCAAGGAGCTAAGCAATAACTTAGGTAATAATCTGTCCCAAATAGCCAGGGCTTGATTAATAATAGACAGCCTCCCTAATTTTTTCTCTGCTTCCAATTTAAGACCAAACACAGAAAGCCAAACACACATCCACTCCCAACCATCTACATAGGATGCTCCACTTCTCATTAGCCCACCTGCCCCTTGTTTCCCATTCTGGAAACCTCCACCCAGGGTACAGCTTGAGCCATCCATTGTTCTACTTTGTACCTGGCTTGGGGTCTTGGCCAAAATGCAAGTAGTTGTGGCTGTTCACTATAGCAAACTTGGACTTAATAGCTTTTGCTTCTCAGTTGGCTGGTCTTCATTTATTTCCACAATGCTAAAACACATGCAAGAAATAGTAGGAGCTGGAAAAGAACGAGAAGTGCTAGTTAACTAAAAAGTTAAAAGTGTGTGTGATAGAATGAAAAATGATACTGTGTATGGACATTTCAATTCTCAAATTCCTTCTCTGAGCTCACCTATATGGAAAAGAGGAATCTCAATGGAAAAATGTCAAGATTTAATAGAATAAGAACTCTAGCAGAAAAGTATTGGTTCTTATTGTACAATTCTTCTACAGTTTCAGCAATCAGGCTTATAGACCTTAACCAGAAGGATTGTGCTATAATGGGTTGAAAACCAGCTGCCTCAAAAGGAAAAGTTATATAAGGTATGGTCACAGTGTGGTCCCATTTCTAAAACCCTGTATGATCAGCCTACATTAAAGCTTTGGACTGAGCAAGCACTGTTTTGGTAATCAGAACAACTATAAAAATTCTTAATGTCTCTGTCACAAATATGAATGGACAAGTATCACCAAAAATTTCAAGAAGTTTTTTCTACATAAAGCCTGATACAAAACATACCAAAAAAAAACCACAAAAAAACCTCAGAGGTAACAGAAAAATCAATAGAGAAATAAAAACCAGCTAAAAAGATTCTAGTTAATAAATTCAAAGAAATAAGAAAATATATTATGCTTAAGAAATAAGAACAAGACATTTTAAAATAATATTTGTGCTTGGAAATAAAAACATATATTTAGTTAAAATGAATATTTTCCCAGAATATTTAGATCTAGATTAATGAAAAAATTTCTGACAATAATAACAAAACAGTTAACATTCTAAAATGTTATATTTTCCTTTCTTTCTCTTTGGACTCATATGTCTATTCCACTTCCCTTGTAGAATGTTTTCCTAATTTAATATGTTTTATGCTTGAAAATTATTTATTGATTGTCCTATTTTCCTTTAATGAAGTATGTATAAAATTGGCATTTTACCTTATGTTTCATTTCCCATGACATTAAAAATCTAAGTTCAAATGTTCTCTGGATTTTTAACTTCCTTTCATTGAGTAATTTTTCACTGAAATGTGAAATACATGTGTAAATATTTATAACACTAACTAAATATTGAAACCTTTTCACAGTATAAAATCATGTTCACAGACCAAGAAATAGAACATGATCAGCAATCAAAAAAGACCCCTCTCCCTCTTATTTAATTCTTCCCCTCAAAGTGACTATTATCGTAATTCCTAATGAGACTGGTTAGGAAGGATCCTGATTCCTTCACCAAAATTTTGGCTGAAAGCAAGCATCTTTCAACAAATTATTTCCACCAATGACCTGCTTAAAGGGCAGCTGACTATCCCAAGCTTTGCAGCAAGTCTGCACTACAATAGGCCTGAACTTGATCTTTCTAGAGTGAGGGCAATGATCACCTCTATCATCTTTTGGGGTCCAAGTATGGATGACCACAGCACACCTGCACAGATCACTATGTTAAGAGTACCCCAGTGCGTAGAGAACTTACAAGACATGCAGAAATCCTGAGATCACATGCAACAGTTGAATGTGCACCTGCATGAGCTCAGCTTTTATTTACTTATTTATTTATTTTGATGGTGCTGGGGATTGAACCCAGGGCCTTGTGCATGGGAGGCAGGCACTCTACCAACTGAGCTATATCCCCAGCCCTCAGCTTTTATAAAATCTATGTACATTTTGCTTCTTGAATCCTCAAAGGGCCAGTCCTGGAACCCCACCCCATACACAATTCTCCTTATGCTGAAGCACAAGCCCCAGTAAAGCCTTGTTTGTGTGGTGTGTTTGCCTTTTTATGATTTCTTTCTCAGATTGAGCAAAAGAAGAGTTATGGTTTGGATTTGGAATGGTTCCCAAAAACCATGTGTTAAAAGAAATACTGCAATATCCAAGCTGGGGCTCTAAGAAAATGATGAGGCCTGTAAACCCATCCAGTGGATTAATCCACTTGATGGATTAATAATTCCAATGGGTGGTAACTATAGGCAGGTGGAGTGGTGCTGGAGGAAGTAGGTCACTGGGAGAAGTGCCTTGAGAAGTCCCTTGAGGACTATATCTTTGCCTTCGGTTTCCTTCCTCTTTCTTTCTATTTCCCCAAGGCCATGAGATGAGCAGTTTTTCTCTGTTTCACCTTTGTACCATGATGTTTCTGCCTTGGTGAGGGGTGAAAGTGGACTAAACCTCAGGAACCTTAAATCAAGCTGGGCACAGTGGTGCATGCCTATAATTAGTAGCTCAGGAGCCTGAGGCGGAGCATCACAAGTTCAAAGCCAGCCTCAACAACTTAGTAAGGCCCTAAACAACTTAGAAAGATCCTGTCTCAAAATTAAAAATAAAATAAAAAGGTTTAGGGATGTGGCTCAGTGGTTAAGCACCTCTGGTACCAAAGAAAAGAAAAGGAAACAAAATGAGCCAAAATAAATTTTTTCTCCTTTAAGTTTTTTTAGTATTTGTTACAGCAACACAATTCTAACACAAGAACCCTTGGATGATTTGGTTACTGCTGTTAACATCAGAAAGTGTTGTACTTTGCCTTTTCCTAATTTCTATACCAGTTTCAGCTTAGGGAGTCCAAGCTATTGGTCATACTAATAATAAAGATTAGCTTTGCTTACTTTTGGACTTCATACGGATGGAATCATGTTAAGTGCTCATTTCTACCTTCCTTCCTTTGCTCAATGTGTTGCTTATGACAAACATTCTTAGTGTTGCATGTATTAATTGTCCATTCAATCTCAATGCTAGTCAATGTTTTATTATGTGACTACAGTATGATTTGGCTTTCTGCTCTACTTTTGGTTTGTTTCTTCCTTTAATGTGTAGTCCTCCATGGTTTCTGATTGAGATAATGTGGTGCTTTCTAGGCAGCCTCTCTTCATGGGTCTTATATTCAGTTTTTGTCTTCAAATTACTGTACCTTGAAGAAAATGCCTATTTGTTCATCAGAAGTTTTCTCCCTAACTTCTTATCTTCTGCCTGGTGCAGTTAAAAGACTTAAAGATGCCTGCACTTTCATGCTCATTGCAGCATTGATCATAATAGTCAAGATATGAAAACTAGCTAAGGGCCCTTCAACAGAGGGTTAGATGAAAACTATGTGTCATATATATATAACAGATGAGCATTCATTACTTAAAATGTTAGGACTTTACAATGATTTCCTTCTATCCACGTACCTTACTCTTGCCCTTTGTTTTATTGCCTTCATGGACTTTAATTCTCTACATACTTAGTTCATGCATGGCAATGTTATTAGGGTCCCTCTCACATACCCATGCCCATACACACTCACCCCTTCAACCTCATTGGTTACTTTGCTCTCCATAACTTCTTTCTTTTCCTTGTTCCATTTGGATTATTCTCATTCTGCCAGAAAAAAAATGCATACTCTCTACTTTAGAAGAGATCTGTTGGTGATGAATTTTATGTGCTTGAAAACATTTTTATTTTTTTTAGTTGGTAATAAATTTTCAGTATATTCAGCATGTTTTTCTTTCTGTTGAGATTCTATTTTTGTATTTTATTGTATTGTTTCGTTGAAGGCAGTATATCTTTTCTCTTTAGATACTTTCAAATTTTTCTCAGAGGTTGTGTTTGTTATTTTACTAAAGTAACTAGATGGGATTTTCTTTGTGGGTTTTTTTTCCTTAAAGTTTCAGAGCAACTTAAATATATATATATTATATATATATAATATGTGTATTATATATATATAAATACACACACACACGCATATATATAGTTAAACCTTCTTTGTTTCTATTATTCTAAAACTTGATTAGAATATGAAATCTTTTGATTTTGTTCCCTATGATTGTTGCCCTTTTACAGGTAATCTTCTTTTTTCTGTGCTTTAGTTTAGAAATTTTATCTTTGTAGTTCACTAATTCTGTTTCCCATTGATGCCTAATCTATTATTCCCATTGCTTTCTTTAGTTGTATTATTAAATTTTTAAGTTCTAGTTTTCCCATTTGAATCCTTTCTCGGGTCTAATTTTCTGGTGAAAATTCTCCCTCCTTTAATATATATTCTCCATCTTCCTTTTTATGAAACATTTTAATCATAGTTATTTTAAAGTTTTGAAAATACAACCCAATAATTGAATCCCATGTAAGTCTTCTACATTCTATTTTCTTGTTTTTTATTAATGATATTTTTCTATCTCTTTGCAAGTCAGGTACTTGTTTATTATCAAGAACACTGTATGTAAAAATTGTAGGTGTTCTGGGTGATATATTCTTCCTTCAGATAAGGTTCACCTATTCCTCTGTTAATGGAGATTATGCAAGTATGCAATTGAGCAACTAGTTCTCATGGGCGCTTATCCCGTTGGTGTGTATTAAATAGAAATTCTTCTCTATTTATTACAATGAGATAGTTAAAAACTCTATTGTATTCAAAGAAATTTTCTTCTTAGCTTTTTAGCTTCATTACTCATGTGATTTCAGAAAGTTTCTAATGTCCTAGGTAGAAAACTGGTTTGAAGCAAGCTTACTTCTCTATTCATTGATTTTCATTAAGATCTCACGTCTCAAGTGTTTAGTTGTGTGCCTCAACCCAGAGAAAATACAGTACTCCTCTAATTTCTTTGTTTCCAGCAGTTTTCCTGTATCCAGGAAATGCCAAGGTTTCCAGCTTCTTGGATGTAAAAGAAAATACTGAAGGGAAGATGCAGTTGCTGAATGTTAAGTTGTTAAATTGATTTCTTCACAATATTCTTTCTCTCGAATTGTGCTTTTCTATTTCTGGTTCTGTCATCAACTTTCTGACAATGTTAGACAAATATTAATTACTAATATATTAGTTGTTTTGTCATGTAGTAGGGTGCATCTATTTCTTAGATTGAGTAGATGGATCATTGCTCTTCCACAGGCTGCATCATGCTACTTAAAAGTGAACATCTACTTTCATTAGTAGTAATTATGATAGGTATAAGATTATACATTAAAGGTAATTAAACACTGTAAAGATAGCATTCTAGTACCTGTAGGCACCTAATATTTTCTTTATATTTTTAGAATTAAAAAAAAATTCCTGCCTTTTTTTAAAAACTTTTCCAAAATAGTAACAAAGTAATTTCTGCCTAAATCACATTGGCCATAACTAACAGTATATCAATCTGCAAATGTACCTAAGAAGTATAGATGCTTAGCTAATTTCAATGCCTATGTCTTCTTATTGTACACAATTAGCATAGATATTTCATATGTATGTTTTTCTTATTCAAAATATTATCATTAAAATGAAAACCTAAATAAATGCTTATATAGCCAATACAACTGGGAGATAAGAAAATTAAAACATTTTGACTGCTACAATATCTCTTATGTTATTATAAAAAGTTGTCAAATGAATTCTTTTAAAAGTAAAATTATGCAACATTAAGCAATATTTAACAGAGAAGTAGTCTGCAGCATTAGCACATCTATGGCATGCAGCATATTTTTTACTTTTACAACTATTTAGAAATAAATGAAGATATGGAAAAGTTATGAGAATATTAATTTTTTTCTATACATATATCAGTATTGTGGTAATGGAGATAAGGCATATAGATGGGACTATCATGTTTACTATCATGTTAATATACTTGATTACTTGATATACTTGATATACTTGATATATGCTTGATTGCTTTCTCTCTCTCAGGCTTATCTGTAGCAATGCTTTTCAAAATATCTGTGGTGTATTAGTGAGGGTTCTCTAGAGAAACAGAATCATCAGGAAGTATGATTGTATAAAGGAGATTTATTAGATTGGCTTACATGACAATCACCGTCTGCAGCTAGAAGAATCAGCAGCTGCACAGTCCAAGCAAGAAACAGAGGTCCCAGAACAAGAAAGATCAACAGTGCTACCCTAGTCCAAGACCAAGGCTTCTGGAAACTACCTGGAGAATCACTGACAGAGTCCGGTTTGGAAGAGTGAAGAAACAGGAGTCAGATATACTGAGATGATCAAAGTAGCAATCAAGAACCAATTCAAGAAGAGGCTGAGCTTGCATCTGCATCTGCTTCCTTGTTCTTCCAGCTTTTATTCCATCCTATTGGGTGGTGCTGCCCATGCTTAGGGAGGGTCTCCACTTCAGTTCACTATCCCACATCCCAATCATTCTTAGACACACCCACATTGACACACCCAGAAACCTCTTAATCATTGGGCATCTCTTAATCCAATCAAGTTGACAATTCAAATTAACCATTACATGTGGTGATGGATTTTTTTTCCAATCAGGAATTATTTTGACCAGTAAATAAGTAAATGCAAATTACTAAGATTAAAAAATGACAATGGAACAAAAATATTTTTTAAAATTTCATGTTATTATTAGATGCAATTTATACAAAATAATGCTATTAAATTGTTCTATGAATTTTTAAATATTTATTATCAATTTTTGTTCTTGTCTCATCCAAGATTACTAACATATAGACTCTGGGTCACATTTTAAGTAGTATCTGAAGAATGATAGACAAGGATTTGTTACTTTTGGACTATTACGATAGTATTAACATAATTTTAAATCTATACTTTTATATCATTGTTCTGTCTTTATAGGTTGAACAACTAAATGGGTGTTTTTAAGCGCTTATTAATATTGATAAATCTTCCAGACTTATTTTGACAGGAATCAACCTGAATTTAGTAGGTAGCATGTTAAGTTTAAAAGCTTTTGAGAATTCAATATTGATATTCTGTATACACCATTATTTTCAAATTTCCTCAGTACCTTGAAGCTCAGATTTTGTAGGATTTTATTTCTTCTGGTATTGATTTGTTAATACCATACTTTCCACATCATTGTATGTCTCAATCATCTTGCATTCCTCCTGCTTGATTGCTTTCTCTCTTTTTTTACTTTATTGGTATCAGGGGTTGAACCCAGAGGTGCTTAACCACTGAGCTACATCCCCAACCCTACTGATTGATTGATTTAATTTTTTTTTTTTTTGAGAAAGGATATTGCTAAGTTGCTCAAGTTGCTGAGGCTGGTTTGAATTTGCAATCTTCCTGCCTCAGCCTCCTGAGTTTCTAGGATTACAGGCATGTGCCAAAACACTCAATAGTCATTTCAAATTTTAGTTACCACAAGGGAACAAGCATAAAGCTTATTGTATATGTAATTTTGAAATTTGAATCTAATGCAAATTTGATCTTTTGTGGTTTATTTTAAATCTTGTTCTTGGAAGATATATTGATGAAGTTCCATAATTATTATACTGATCCATTACATAAAATGTGAGTTTATACCATCGACTTGTACAGTTGTGTATTCTTTAACAAATAGCAATTACTCTAAAACCTAATATATTAGAATTAAAACATTCTAATATATTAAAATATACTTCCAATAATATTTAATATAACAATTTTTCCTGACCTTTTAAAGTTCTAGTATGTAAAACCACTTTGTAAAATGAAAATATGTACAGTTATTAAATGTTAATACTACATTTAAAATATAGCAAATGATATGCTGATTTTGCTGTATATAAATTAAATTAATTTAGCAGATATCATTTCTATATAACAGTTTTCCTTAAAGAATCATTTTATTTCCATATATTATTTTCCTTTATGTGAAACACTCAATGCAAAATAAGCATCTGTTTAAAAAGTTGCCTAATCAAAAAAGAATTTTTGCCTTTGTCATCTAGTTAGAATTGAAAGTCCAGGTGATAAGTTAACAATGCTTATTCATTTAGCAAATATTTTTGAACATTTCCCCATAGTAGGAATTATTTTAGGAATTCAAACACAAAAAAAATGCACTAACATTCTTTTTAGTAATAGAATAAGTCTAGGCATGGTGGGATGAGTAATAACCTTACTGCTATAACTTTGTCCTGGCCTAGGATCCATACATACAGTGTCACATTTAATTCTTGCAGCCCCCTATGATAAAAAGTTCATTTTATTATTTTAAACATGTGAAAACTGATGTTTATATAGTTTTCTGACCAACCAAAAGTTAAATATATATGTGTATATATGTACAGGGACTAAAATTAGAATCTGTGGTCTTCGGTTTTTAATACCCAAGTTCTTTTCATTTTATACCATATGGTTTCTCAGATAAATTTTATTGGATTTATGTGACAGTGCTATAAATTATATAGTCAATCATCAATTGGAAATTAATTTCTTTAAGTTTGATGGTTGATTTGTACTCTTTTAAATAGGAACATGTGCTGTGAGTCAAGACAAAATGTTGATCTTAGCATTTTCACAAATTAATATGGTATTAAGTCCTGGCAAATTGTTCATTAAATGTTAAAATATACAATAAATTACATTGTTTACTTTGTGTATTAAATGTGCTAGTGTTTTTTTTTTTTTTTTTTGTATCAGGGATTGAACTCCAGGCACTCAACCACTGATCCACTTCCCCAGCTATTTTTTGTATTTTATTTAGAGACAGAGTCTCACTGAGTTGCTTAGCACCTCTCAATTGCTGAGGTTGACTTTGAACTTTTTGATGCTCCAGCCTCAGCCTCCTGAGCCGCTGGGATTGCAGGCATGCACCACCTTGCCTGGCGCTTGTGCATTTTTAACGTAGAACAATACTCTTGTTTTCACTTACGCGTGAGCAATTTATAGCCAAACAAACTAACTTTGAACTATTGAATAATGAGAATTGCTAGACTAGAGTGAATTTATTTCAGATTCCATTTATTTCTAATGATCAGTAGATCTTTCAATTTTCCTTAAGGGATCAAGAAACTTATCTTAAGTTTATCTAAAGGAACATTATGCCCTTAATGTGAAAAACCATTCCAGATGGGATCCCACAACAATCGTGATTTGCTATAGTTATAGAAGTCAGTTCTGCTGGACAGTTATGATTTCTACAGTGTTTTCTGATGTGTCTTTCTGTCCTTTTACAAGAATTCTTGAAAAGGCAGTTTTCAAAGCTGTGAAATACAAGATTAAATCTAAATAAATGAGAAATAGAAAATACCACCTGGAGTGATTGTGCATGCCTGTAATCCTAGTGATTGAGGCAGGAGAACCCCAAATTCAAAGTCAATCTAAAAAATTTAGTGAGGCTCTAAGCAACTTATTAAGATTGTCCAAAAATTAAAAAAAAAAATAAATTAAAATTGTTGGAGATGTGGTTCAGTTGTTATGTCCCTAGGTTCAACTCCTGGTACCACAGGGCAGGGGGAAGAAGAAAGAAAGAAAAGAAGAAAACCAACATATTAAGATTTTTTCCTTACACATTAAAATTGTGATAGATTTAGATTTCCTGAATATCTGAACCCTTCTGAGTCCATTATCAGAGTCAAAAATGTGAAGTTGGAGGAGATATTATTTATTTTGTGGCTCCATTGGAGAATTATTTTATTTGCAAGGTATCTTCATTTCTTAGAAAGGAAATCTACATTTTGAAAGGAAAAAATATATAACTGTATTTCTTAAAAGCATTGTATAAAGCCATTTAATACAACCCCTGAGAAGTATTCAAATTATTTTTATCGTAATGCTTTTTAAATTTCTGCAAATATTAACTTTAAGTTCTTATAAACTATGAATTTCTTATATATATTAACTAAAAAACCAAAGGTTTGTTATGTTAAATACAAGCAAAACTAGAGCATCAATTTGTGATAATCAAGGATTAATGTGATAGAAGAAATTTCATTTTACTGAAACTGAATTGTTGATAATAGTATATAATCCATGCACCCATACACAGGTCATTTTAACTTGGACATATCCCACATGAAGCCTGATATGTTAACTATTCCAACATTTTGCTCTAGTTGAAGTAGTACAAAGTATGTATTTACATATGATATTCTAATATTATTTGGTCCTCCAATTGTAGTCATGTGTACCCTATATACATTATCCTCTTTATGTTCTTATCAGTTTGCTACATAAGGTAGTATCATTTGGCACCAGGTCAAAAGTTTGAAAAGAACATAATAGTAAGCATTGACACCAAATAGCAAGTAATCACTGTCATCCAAAACATTTTTAAATTTAGCTTAGATATTATAATAGTTTATTATTACCATTATGATGAAAAACCCAGTGATATGACATAGGTTAATGATTGTGGAGGTTAGAGATGGCATATTGATCAATTCATCAACTTAAAGAGGCTAGTGTTTTCCAAATAGAGTTCAGAGACATCTCCCTCTTTAATCATTTTGGCAATATATCTCTGATTCTCAGTGGTTAATTCTGTGGTTCTTTCTATATTAATTAATAAGTTATGTGCAGAATGTTTTTATAATCTTAAAACTGCAAACATGAGACATATCAAATATGCATAAGATATCCTGGAATTTTTCCTTTCTGTTCTAAAAATAATTCCAGATATCAGTGCAATGGGGGAATTTTATCATACTTTCTAGGTAAGATATCCTAATTTCATTAAATGTTTTCTTTATCTCAACCTTTTAGAGCTTATAGGTATTGAAAATATCTTTGCCTGTATGTGGTTTATTTTTCCAATTTATTTGTGATATCTTTTGAAAATGATTTTAAAAATCTTAATTGAAAATTATTAATACTTTAGTCAATTTGATTAATCTGTGTGTGCGTGTGTGTGTGTGGTGTCCTATTTATATATCCTTTCCAATTCTATGGTCAAAAATACTTCTTTTGCAATTAAAACAGAATACAATTTAGGTTTTTGCATTTATGTTTTTAATGCATTTATAGTTAATTTTTAACGGAAATATCTGTTATGGTCTAAACTTTGTCATCATGACCTCTGAATTCATATGTTGATCCCCTAATTCCTGGCGCCTCTGAAAGCAACTAGTTTTGTAGATAGGTCTTTCCAGAGGCAATTTTGTTAAAAATTGGGTAATTAGAGTGGGACCCAATATAATGGTTCTTTCATAAGAAGAAGAAATGTGGAGAGAGACAACAGGGATGAACATGACAGAGCCAAGACTGGGTAAGGTCATAATGAGAAGGTGGCCATCTGCAAACCAAAGGGAGGCCTCCTGAGATACCAACATAATATCACCTCATCTTGAACCACCCACGAGCTTCCAAAACTAGGAAACAACTTTTTCTGTTAGGTGCCCAGTCTCTGGTAGTTTGTTATGGCAACTAGGATTGCCATAACAAACTACCAGAGACTGGGCACCTAATAAAATCATCACACTTTTGATTTCCACAGATACAAACAACTATTCCAGGACCACTGTGTTTTCTTTTGCTGTCCTACTGCTCTGCAGTACCCTCTTGTTCAAGTTTTCCTTCATACATGGGTCATTTTGTAGTATTTCTGTTCTTATGGGTCTATTTAGTCCTGCCCAGTTTCACACTGTTATAATTCTACAGCTGAATGTTAATTTGACAATAATGGCATTTTCAGTAGTAGCAAGAGATGACAGAAGAAAAATCTATATATGTTGAGGAAAAATAATTGTCAATCTGTGCTTAAATTCTCAGAAATATATTTTCCAAGGGAAAAAAAAATGTGTTAAAATGCCACGAAAATGGCCTATATATGGGATATATTTCAAAAAGAAGAGAGGATCCCCAAATAATGGTCTGTGTTGCTAGAAAGAATGATCAGCAAATCAGATGATACATGGGTATGCATAACTACACTTGAACCTCATCTGCTGGGAGTCCTACAGCCCTAAATTTAGAAGGCATTCCTTTGGCTGGCTGACTTCTCTTTCTGCCTGCCTCCAGGGGGAGCTACTGACCAGGAACACCCCCATTACCCTAAGGTTTCTGCCTACTTATGTGGGGAATCCAACCTCCAAACAGGCCAAGGCTCAGACTCTTGGGAAGGTCCCAGCTCTGCAAGTGGCACTCACCCTCAAAGAACCAAATGTACCATTTGCTTATTGGTGTCTGGCCTCCAACTTTAATCATAAATTGTACTTTTCTGTACAGATTTATTTTTGTTTGATCATGTGTGGGTTTGTGTGGTAAGTTTGTGTCAGGGAGAGCTTTGGTGGGGTACAATGCCATGGTGTGATCACCCATGGTTCTTTCTCTACCTCCTATAAAGAAAGGCAGCATTTCCCCTGGATCTGTACTGGGAGGGCACCCAGAGTAGACCACAGCACTCTCCACAGCTCTAATAATTTCTTGTTCCCTGTAGATTACAAATGCAGTCTTGGTAGCTATCGAGAAAAAGTGATTATTATCTCAGAAGCAAAACAGTTGAATGGTTTGTTCACAGAAGCAGGAGTATTTCATTCTCCTTGTTTTCAAATGTTATGAAAAATTTTTGCAAACAAAAACTCTTGGAAATGAAAACATGTAATGAACACAAACAAAAATGACTAATGCAATTTTAGAATATTATGAAATTTTTTTTAATCTTAACAATTATCAAGGACTGCCAATTACCCCTTCCATTCTTTTGCCAACATTTTAAACTTGAACTCTATTGAAGTATTTATTGTAAAAGTACAGCAATAATTTCTGATTGTTCAAGAGCATTTTATCCCCCTCTCCAATTGTTCCACTGACATTGTTGCTTCACATTGTTCGTTATTAGATTAGGACGCTCTGGGCATTGGGCATATCTGTGTCTTTATGTATTTGTCCCTCTGACAGTGGGAACTTTTAAACTTTAAAATGTTTTCTTTTTTCTTTTCAATAGAGTGTGAAGACAGCATTTATTCACATGCTTTTCCCTGATTATAGAACAATACTATTTCTGTTATCTGCCTTCATTTCATGTAATAAATGTGACAATAATAATTACTTAATAATTTTGCTTTCCAAAACCTATACCAGTGTGCAAAATTGTGGCAGTATCTCTAGATCTTAGAACTGGACTTTGAATATATTTTTTCCTAAATTTTTATATATTGAGTTACACTAACAGGAAGCTTGACTCATTGCAATATGTGTGTTTGATAAGTAGTAATTAGAAAAATATTTCCTTCTCTTATTTTTATAATCATCATCATCAAAATGACTATTCACATTTTCCCATTTTGAATGACCACACCCACATAGAGCTTCAGTGAGACCTACTCTACTGTGTCTCTATGGAAAGTTAATTGTTCTCGAAGAGTTTCTTTGTCAGAATTCTTCCCCCAAAAAGCACTGATTTCAGAACCATGAAAGAGTGCAGTAGAATCAAAGATATTCCAGGAACTTAATGAGTTGTCCTGTTTTTTTTTTTTAGGTTTCTTTGTTTTTGTTTTATTTTGATTTTATTTTATTTTTTGCTTAGAGGACCATTTATATGTATCCAGACACTGCTAGAGACTGAGTAATTTTCAATATTATACTTCATGTGGTTTAGGTATATTGATTTTAAGTTGTTTTTTCCGATATAGAGATATTTTTCCTATGTCTGAGTGAAGATTGCTGAAGAGTGATGAATATAAATCATTGCCTTTGATGGGATAATCTTATTTTTCTCCAAAATGATAACCATGTTATAGGAATTTCAACTGCTGCAAGTTAAAATTTTGTTCAGATGAGCTTGTTGACTAACGTCTGTGTCTAATGGTCTGGAGTGGGTCATGCTCTTATAACTACCATGAACATTGTGGCATGAATCTTGCAGTGAAATCTTTTGATCTTCAGGAGTAGTGACAAATATGTTTTGGTAAGGATTTCACTTTACTTTTTCTTTTTAAGAATAGTATGAATCATATGAATCTCTCTTCTTTTTAAGAATACTGTGAATCAAGAATCTTTCTTTCCTCTTTTTTATGGAGTACACGGGACTCAAAATCTCATTAATAAAGATTTTTATTTTGTTTCATTTTTCCAATTATAATTATTATGTTATTTGAATTTTTAACAGACCTTATCTTTTAGAGAAATTTTATGTTTGCAGCAAAGTTGAGCAGAAGGCAGAATTACCATATATCTCTGATCCCACACTTCCACAAATTCCTGTTATCAACATCACACATGCAATTGGAGGGTGTGTTATAAATTGATAAACCTACATCATGTTATAAATGATAAACCTGTATCAACACATCATCATCACTCAAAGTCTTTAGTTTATATTAGTGTTCACTCTTGGTGAAAATTCTATAGTTTTGAGCAAATAGATAATAAGATCCTGGTAATGTGATACACCAAGCAGAACATTCCTGTTGTCCTGAGAATCCTCTGCTTTCCATTTATTCATGCCTACTTTTACTCTAACTCCTGGCAATGACTGATCTTTTTTACTGTTTCCCTTTTTATATGTCATAGAGGTAGATCATACAATAGGTAAGCTTTCAGATTGAATTCTTTCAGTTGGTAATATACACTTAAACTTCCTCCTGGACATATCATATCTTGATAGGCTATTTCTTTTTATGGTGAATTACATTTCCATTATCTGAATATACAACTTATTTATTCATTCATCTACATTGTAGTTGCTTCCAAGTATTGGCAATGATAAAGCAAGCTTCTATGAACATTCACGTGTGATTTGGGGGTAGACATGTTTTCAACTCTTTTGTTTAAATACTAAAGAGTATGACTGCTGATCACATGGGAAGAGTATGTTTAGTTTTGTAAGAAGGTGCCAAATTGTCTTCCAAAGTGACTGTACCACTTTGGCATTCCCACCATCAGGAAATGTGTTCCACACCCTCACCATCATTTGTGTTACCAGTGTTTTGGATTTGGTATTGTGATATGTGTGTGGTAGCATCTTTCAATGTGCAATTCTCAATATATGATGTTGGGCATCATCCATTGCTAGATTTGATTTGCTAATATTTTGTTGAGGATTTTAGTATCTGTCTTCTGAGAATTATTGGTCTGTATTTTTTCTGTTATTCTAATGTCTTTATTTGGTTTTAGGATTAAGGTAATACTGGCCTCTCAGAATGAGTTGGTAAACCTTCCCTCTGCTTCTGTATTCTGGAAGAAATTATAACTAATTAACAAAATTTCTTCCTTACACGTTTGGGAAAATTCACCAATGAATCCATTTGGGCCCAAACTCACTCTGTTAGGTTTTTAATTATTGATTTAACATCTTTTTAAATTAATTAATTATTTATTTTTTTATTTTTGCAGACTTCATTTTGATTCATTGTACACATATGGGGTACAAATTTTCATTTCTATGGTTGTGCATGATGTACATTCGTATCATTCTTTTTATTCACACATGTACGTAGGGTAATGATGTCTGTCTTATTCCACCATTTTTCATACCCCCACCCCACCTCCTCATTTCCCTCTACATAATCTAAAGATCCTCCATTCCTCAGTTGGCAGAGTGCTTGCCACATAAGCAGAAGACCCTGAGTCCAATCACTAGCACCACACACACACACATAAAAAAAGGTAGTCCTTGATTTAACATCTTTAATAGATGCACCCTTAGTCAAGCTATTTATTCTTATGAGTATTTTTTCATTATGTGTCTTTCAAAAAATTTGTCCATTTCATCATGATTTTCCATTTTGGGGGCATACAGTTGTTCATGGTATTGCCCTGCTATCCTCTTGGTGCTCATGGTATCTGCAATGATGCTTCCTCTTTCATTTCTGATATCAGTTATTTGTGTATTCTCCTTTTTAAATTTTTGTATTTCTATTCTAATTAGAGGCTCAGATTTTATTGATTTTTTTAGAGATATATTTTAGTATTGTTGATTTTCTGTACTGATTTTCTGTTTTAAATTTCATAGACTTCTGTCTTAATTTTTATAATTTCTGTGCTTACTTTGGATTTAGTTTGCTTTTTCTTTTCTAGTTTCTTAAGGTGGGAGCTTAGATTACTGATTATAGATCTTCCTTCTTTTCTAGTAGATTCATCCAATGTTATAAATTTGCCTGTTAGTACTACTTTTCTGCAACTTGCACTTTATATTTGGAGGATTATTCTTTTTTATTTTTATTTAATTTTTTGATTCATTGAACACAAATGGAGTACAGCAATTTTTTTTTTCTGGTTGTACACAAAGTAGAGTCACCCATTCTTTAGAAATATTATCTTGATTCTGAAAACTTCATTTGCAAAGTTTATCCAAATGTATGTTTTGGCAATTGCAGAATTGCATATTATACTTACATGTTAATTACTGGTTAAAGCAATAATAAGCAATCACATAGAACTACGAGTAAAAGAAAATTCTAAGATACATTTAGGTATGATCATTGCAAATTAATCAAAATTATATTCTAGGTACTACTATCAACATCCACCTCTTTATAACTTTCCCACAGGAAAAAATAGTTGGTTCGTAACTATAGAACAAAATCAAGGTGGATTTTTGTTACTCTTAGGGTTATACATTTAAAATATACAAGGATAGAGGAAGTGTGCATGTTAATGGGCTGCTCTGATTTTTATAAAATTTCAGAAAAATCTTCTCTAGTATATTCTGGCTGTACTTACTGAAGTGACAGTATCCTTTTTTAGAATGGTGTATCTGTACCAAATTTTATGAAATACCTTTTATGCCTTCTTGAAAGCATGCAAAATGGAAATAGGAATAGTTAGTGGGAAGCAGAGGCAATTTCCTCTGTTTCTTGAGCATATACTCCAGATGTATGATCTCGTCAATATAATTTTAAAGGCAAAATGTTGGCATAATGGTTTTTAGAATCACCTGGGGAGCTTGTAAAAATACTGTTTCTTGGGCCCAGCTCCAGGTCAATTAAATGAAAATTTCTGTGGGTGAGGACTTAGCAGTCAGTATTATATACGAACTCCCTAGTAATTCTAAAGTGCAGTCATTTGAAGAGCACTTCATTATAGGAATTAGTGTAAAAGCACCAGTCTGTTTAAAACACAATTGAAATCCTGGGTCAGTTTTTGAGTGGTGCTTTTAAAGATTGTCAAAGGTTTGTGCATATTTATGCAGTATTTTTGTAGCAATCAATGACTTAAGTCTTTCCACCTGTCCTTTGTCCTGCCCCCCAAATTTATTCTACCTTCGAACTTGACTCTGTTTCTGCAAAGAAATGGTGTATGGTTGAGGTATAATCTGTTTCACATAGTGTTATGAATCTTTTGAGATTCTGTGAATTGTAACCTTAAGTGCATCAAAGGAAGTTAACTCATTAGTTTGTCCAGAGTAAATGGAAGTAAAATGGGAGCACACCTCATTGGTTGCAAATGTTATTGCTAATGAGCACAGGTACATTTAGTGGAGGTTGACAAATGCATTTCTATTTTCCAAATTATTGAGTTACCCTAAGTTGGCTTGGAATTTTTTTAAAGAAGAATTTAGTACTGTTAGTGTCCTATATTCTGTGTATGCCTGATAGTATTTCCTATCACAGCAGGTGATGTGTAATATCTAGTTAAGATAATATAAAAATACAAAAATTGGAGTGTCGCAGACATAGCAGGACTTTCTTAGCATGCAAATCATGATTTGTGTTCACTGACAAGAGATAAGACTGACTAAATATCAAAGAAAGTGTCAATTTCAATGGATATTTTGAAAATGAACATTCAAGCAAAAGGAAAAGGAATATATATATGTTGCTTTTATATATATGTGGTTATATATATATGGTTATATAATATGGTTAATATGGTTATATATATGGTTATAATCTCATTAAGAACATATATATTTCAGTAAGAATATATATAATATATATACTTTTACTGAAAGAAATGATTTGCTGGACCTGTTATGAATTATTAATTATATTCATTATTGACATTCTTGTGCTTATCTTTCTACCCTAATTATGACTTTAAGCCTCTGAAAACTCTTCAGAGCTTGATGCTGTTTTTTTTTAGAACATTTTTTTCCAAATTATTTTGCTTTACTGAGACATTCCTCTTTTTCTATGATCTCTGATCTAAAGAACAAGTAAGTGGGCACACCAGAGAAAATACGAATGTTTGGTAAATTATGTACCTGTGCATTTTTTCAAAGCTGACATTCAATAACCTAAAACCTAATGAATTTTTCTCCTGTCTAAAACTTTCAGTTACTCATTCACTGTTACATTAGTACTTAAACATTTCACTTATTGCCACAGCTCATTAGAATGTAAATGAAGACCAAGGATTGAATTAGCACATTTGGGGCCTGATTAAGTCAGGATTAGTTTAGACAGATTTTCTTGCAGATGTCAGTTTCTCCTCTTAGCCACTAACAATATACACCAGATCAAAGCAATCTGACTAGTCACAAACTCTTCATGTGACTTTCTAGCAGTACTAGCTGTCCTAGCTGTACACATGCGTGGATTCATCACAGGCACAGTTCTGCCTGTTTCCCCTCCCACCAGAGATCCAAAGTGTGCATGAATAATGCTTTTGGAATAAAGGGTCGTTAATGTTTCAGGGCAACTTCATTGTTTCTAACACTTCTCATTAGCACTGTCACATTTGTTTCCCAGGATACATCAGCCACACTGCAGTTTACCAACGGGGTTGATATGACAGTATTGGAGGAAACTTAATGAACTGGCCACAATCTTTCAGACAGCTAGCCTAGAGATAATTATCTATTCCAAATAAAGCAAGCATGTAAAACTAAAAACAGTATCATTAATGACTTTTGTCATTTCAATAAAGAGTTGAGAGCATTTTAATATAATTTTAAACTTATTGAATAAATTTATGTCATTTTTTATGTTTGTGATTCCCTATGTAAGGTATATAAAAACCTTAAAAGTTGTTAACCTTCCTCCAAATTCTTCTGGTTGCATAAAGAAAACCTGTCTCTTTGCCCTGATTTCTTTTCCTCTATTTTTAAAATGACTTACATGGAAAAAAATAGGTAAGGGCAATGGGCAGGGGCAAAGATAAATATTTTAATTGTTCTTATTCTTGGAAAATAAGAATAATGTAGACAGAGAAAATCCTTAGGTAACATAACTGTGATATTTTTAAAAGTTATGTCAACCTATTTCGTGATGTATCTTTTATTTTAACAGGTATAAAAATAAACATTTTGCTGAATATTTATCCATTTTTCTATTCTCTCTTCAGCTTTTCTTTGGAAGAGAAATTAAATATCCAAAAATAAGTAAATGTTGAAGTGTCTAAAAACAAATAGCTAAACCAACAGAGGTGAAATGAATGAAGTATCTTCCTTAATTAAATTACCCATAGGCCTCCAACAAGGAGTTTGGCTCTTCAGGAAGCTGCTGATCAGGTCCACTGCCACCATATTTCAGACTGTGATTTTTCAGAGTCAGAACATGTGACCTAGTTTTTCCTAGGACTATCTGAAGGATACAAACTCAATCCACATACGGTAGCTACTCAGTCATGATAACCTCCTGGCAGAAGTTGCAAATTTGACAAATCCACAAATGCTGTGAACCACAAAAGAGATATAAGTAGAAAGTTGCACATTTTGTTTCTGACTTGATTTCAGTGAAAAATAAAGTGGTTCTCAGTCTTCCATAGGATTTTACAGGAAGAATTAAATAGATAAAGAGGCTCCTGTTTAGATTTCTCATCCCATTTTATATATCCCTCTCTGACGAATTTCTGTGGATAAATCTTCTTCATAAGATTGCATGAAGAGTCGTATGAAATAGACTTCTCCTTACTTCGGTCTTTCAATCTGAGTAGTTCTTTTATATTATTTTAAGTAGTCATATTGGTAATGAATTTGCAATCAGCTTTATCATAGATAGCATCTGACATATAGCAGGACTCAGTTGAACACTAATTTTAGTAAGTTCATTAATCATTAAGAAAATAATATCAAGGAATTATGCCCCATCTTGTTTTGATGAATCAGCTAAGCCTTCCTACTGCCTTGACTGAGAATCCCTTCCTTGTTTATAGGAGAGAGGTCTATGGAGAGATTCTTACAGTGGGTTTGAGGAAATGCAAGTGACTAAAGTGACTAAGGATGGGATGTTTCAGGAAAGGATGCATTTCTCAAACAAATAAATAAATAAATAAATAAATAAGCTTCTCTTATGGGAGCCACTATTCATTACAAATTGGGATAAGTAGGAGAAAACTAATTTGGACTAGGATTATATCATCCCAAATTTTTTTCTCTTACTTCTCCCAATTGGAAAGATCATTTTTTAGTAGGTTTAAAACCATTAATTTGCAGTTACCTCATGTTCAAAATTTGAGTTCTTAGCTTTAAGAGAATATGAAAAGATAAGAATAAAATATTTAAAAGCAATAAAAGGGTATACTTTGTGTTAGCTTTTTGTTGCTGTGAGAAAATGTCTGAGAAAAACAGCTTAAAAGGGGAAAGATTTCTTTTCAGAGGTTTCAGTCCATGGTTAGTTGGCTTCATAGGCCAGGGGTGAGGTGGAGAATCATGGTGGAAAAATCATGGTGGGAACAGAGTTTCTTATCTCATGGCAGCTAGAAAGGAGAGACAGAGATGAGTGGGCTAGGAACAAGCTAGACCTTTTTTAAGCACACCCTAAGGACCCACTCACTTCAACTACTTCTCACCTCCTACAGTTTCCATCATCTCCCAATTCAAATTATAAATCCATCAATGCATTAATTGACTGAGGAGGTTACAACTCTTATGGTCCAATCACTTCCCTAAAGACCCCAGCATTGCTGTTCCTGGGCCCCAGCATTTGGGGGACATTCCATATTCAAACCATGACAACATTCATATTTTTCTTTTTTATTTTATCTAAATAATCTCCTGTGTACATTCCATATTTATTTAAAATCAGATGATGTATAATTTTCTAGCATATACTTTCACTAATCATAATTTTCAAAATACATCTATGTCAATAAAAAGCTATATAGAATAATTTTATGTTAATAATTGTCTTTTTTCTTAAAACAGTATCAATGCATATTCACAAAAATATAAAACTCATATATCAGTAATACTTAATGTTGAACTTTTCTCGCACCAGGTACAATGATAAGCTCTCCCTTGTATTAGCTAAATTCTAAAAAAGACCCTAAGCTACTGTAGCACAATGCATCTAGATAGTATAAACACAGGAGTATTCAAAAAGTTAAAAACATTCATTTTCCAGAAATGCATTTTTTTGATTATATCATTTACTAGAGTATATAAAATCCACGTAAAGAAATGGATTTAAGTAATTCCTGTTTAGTATTGCAAAGTTAGTCGTTTTCAATGGATGCTGTGATGAGCAAACCTTTGACCTGAAGTTTTAACATATCCCTAATTTTATATTTGTGTCTGGGCTTCTCAATTTGAGATACACATTTCATTCCTCAGTGAGGTGCCAAGATATTTTCAAAGACATAGAATACATATGCTGTACTCTTAAGTTTAATTTTGCTCCAAGATCCACAGAAAAATTTCAAAAGTGTTTTCATTTAACTCAAAAAGTATTGAGGGTCTACTATATTTCTGGAATTATTCTAAAAGTCAAGTGAATCAGACATTTTATGCATCCCTCAAACTCTCTTGGCTTCATGTGACTCCTGGGTGTCCTTTTTCTGTAAAAATGCCATCTCTTTTCTGTAATTATTGCCTTTGGAGTATTTTAACTTTCCTTTTAAAATACAAAACAAGTAAATGAAATATTGCTGTATCATTGTTTATAAGGAAAGCACAATTCACTAATAAGAAATAGGAAATCTGTTCAGTAGG
This sequence comes from Glaucomys volans, assembly GCA_020662805.1. Classification (NCBI taxonomy): domain Eukaryota; kingdom Metazoa; phylum Chordata; class Mammalia; order Rodentia; family Sciuridae; genus Glaucomys; species Glaucomys volans. Next base: position 310,653 of record JAJEJO010005801.1, read on the forward strand.
AAATAGGGTTGATTTATACCTGGAGCATGACCAGAGAAAGGAGGGCAGATCACTCCTTCTGTAATGTCACAGCATAGAGAGGTGCTAGTCTGCTATGGCATTAAAATCAGCAGTAAATCTGAAGAAGTCCTAGCAGCTATCTTTATAAACTGTTGAACTTGTCACTGTGCAAACAGCATTTAAAATTTTTTTTGATTACAGAAAATTAAACAGTGACACTCATGAATGAATTCAAATCATGTCACAATTACACTCAATCAAATGTTATTTACAAACACCATTAAATTATGCCTCGTTCTATTTCTCAACTCAGCGAGTTCACAGATATCATAAAATTACAAAATTTTCTAGTTTGTATTTTGATGTTATTCTTCATTTAGTCTTTAAATTATTTAATTGAAGTATAAAATGTGTGCAAAGATCCAAACATTATAGTGCTCCATGAATTTTCAAAAATTGAAAAAAACATCTAATATATACCTAGATCAAGAAAAAGAACATTTTGCAAATTAAAATCAAACAAAAGTGGCACCTGCATGCAAAATCTCTTCCTGTCATGAATCATAAAAAAAAAAAAAAAAAATTAACAGGGCATAGAGGAGATATGGCTGCCTGTGCTCCAACTGTTGCTTTCCATTCAGGCATTTTAGACTCTCTAGTCAAGTTATTTTCCAGTTCTATGATGCTTACAAAATATATATTTACCCAGGTTTTCCTCGCCATTGGTATCAGCACTATTGGTCTGTCATAGACTATTTCATTCTACTTGCATAGTAAATTTTCATTCTTCATTTGTCAACATGAGCTTTATTACAGAATACATGGAAATGAGACCAATTAAACATTGTCTCTCTTTGGAAGGAAATGGATACAGTCTATTAAAAATGTAAATTTTAAAATCAAATTATGAATGCTTTGAAGAAAAATAATTCTGTAATTGATAAATACTTTGTATTGAGCATGATTATCCCAATAAAATCAGGGTGCAAAAATGAAAGGGTATAAATTTCTCTTTCCCCCATTACTGCAGAAAGTGAGACTTCTACAATAAACAAACTTATTAAGGAGAACTTTGTAGTAGTTGTGTCTAATTACTTTGGATTAAAAAATTAAAATTAAGCTAAAAATGTGGTGTCCCTTGAAAGTTCATGATTTGATTATGAGAACTATAACATCATTAGTAGATTAATCCATTTGATGGATTAATAATTTGAAAGGACCACTGTACTGGGTGGTAACTCTATCTGGGCAGGAAGGTGTGGTTGAAGGAAGTAGGTCAGCAGGATGTGCCTTTGTGGTTTACATATTGTCCCTGCACCTCATTTTATGTCTGCATTTGTCCACCATGAGCTAGGCAGCTTTCTGTGCCACACCCTTCCACCATGATTTTCCGCCTTATCTGGGGCCCAGAGCAGCAGAATCAGCTAAAGGTAGACTCAATGTGTGTTGTGAACCCAGAATAAACATCTCCTCCTCCAAGTTGTCCTTGATGGGGATTTTGGTCATAGCTGCAAAAAGCTGACTAACATAATACTCTTAAAAAACAGATTTCAATAGTCTAAAAATCCATTCTTGAACATGTGGTTGAAATATTATTAATCTATTAAATGTGTGGTTGGATCAAGGAAAGGATATGAATGTTTTCACCACTTAACTGATTTTCTTTGTATAATTCATGTTCATAATATGTTTGTAAGGACTGGGTGATCAAAAATTATCTAAAATTTTTATTATAAATGGTTCTATATAAGCAGGATATTGACTAGTAAAATATAAGAAGTACAAAATACAAATATTTTTACAGGAACATTTTTTGATTGGAAACTTTATCTCTGTCATATAAAATACTGAATTGAACAGAAAAGTCATTGATCAAAGTCTGTAAATCAGATTGTGCTTGTATATGTGTGGTTGTGTATGCTACTACAGGTAATTTGATGATCTTTTAGGGCTTTTTATGCTTCCAAATAGGTTAAAACAACATTTGTTTTCATTAGATATGTCTTTCTTTTTCTGAAGTAGATCGTGGTAATGGGTGAAAATAAACTGTGGTCAGAGATGTTAGATTGATTTACACTGAAAATCTGCAAAGGATCACTGGCTAGAGAGAATAATATGTATCCAGAAGATAAGATGGAATAGGGTGATGTTAGAAGGTCATTTGAATGAGAGGTATAGTTTGAGAGTTGCAAAATGGAGGTTAGGGAAGATTTGTGCTACATCCAAAAAGAATAACAATAATGTAATTGTACTGAAATTTCCTGAGAATACAGTTGGAATTTTCTGGCTCTTCTAAAAAGCAAATCTTTTAAAAATACCCTTTCTTTAATTTTTTATGCCAGAAAACTGTAGAAGAACTAGTGGCATCTACTGTTAAAATTCTTATCCTGAAACAGCAAATAGCACATTCTTTTCTTTTTTCATGACAGCCGGACTTTTATACAAAGGAAAACAGCTCAACCAATCAAGCCATGATGGGCTTTGGAACACATTTGCAAAGTCAGAGGCATAGAGCAGAGATGGCTTTGTGATCAGAATCACAATGTTTGAAAGAAGAAACTGTTAGGGACTTATAAGAAAAACACAGTTAGGCAGGACTATATACTTTCTCTAAAATGAGGAAAAAAATCGATTTAAAAATATACTCCCCATGAAATTGCAAGCTTGAGACAAATTTTATTCAACATTTATAAGCACTCGGATTCCTAAGAAATTAGAGCAGTTTCTGGTTAGAGATAGAGAGCAATTGTCAAACAAGCTTTTATAAGTTAAAGCCATTGCTCTGCTAATCTGGCTGAGAAGAGTCACAAAGATTTGATTGTCAGAGACAAAAAAAATATTAAAAAATAATCAGGAATCATTGATATGGACTCTGTCCCAGCAAACTACAGAAAACCAATTAGAACAGTATCCCCATGCCAGAAAGAAAGTGGATTTGGGTTTTGGTTCTAGAAGTTAATAAAATATTATAGAGATAGATTGTGACAACTATTTACATGGCTGAGGAGCTAGCATTAGGTATTTGTTTTAGTTAGCTTTTTCGTTTCTGTGACCAGAAGACCTGAAAAGATTGACTTAGATGAAGAAAAGTTCATTTTGGCTCATGATTTAAGAGCCTCTGAGTCTTAGAGGAAGCAGAACATCATGGCAAAGAGTGTGGCAGAGAAAAGTAGCTCAAGACAGGACAGTCAGGAAGCAGAAGGAGAACTCTGCTCACCAGGAACAAAATATAAACACCAAACCCCAAAAGCACACTCCCAGTGACCTCCTTCTTCCAATCACATCCTACCTGCCTAGTTACTGCCCACTTAATCCATATCAGTGAATTAATCCACAAATTAGATCATACTTCTCATAATCTGATCATTTCACCTTTGAAAATTCTTACATGTCTCATGCATGAGCTTTTGGAGGACACCAAATAGCAGAACCATAACAGCATTGCTCCTGAGATAACAATAGGAGTGTCTTTTGGAAAACTACGTTCAAGTTACAAACTTATTCTGAGAGACATTTTTCAGGATGGCATATATTTCAGATTTGAAAGACTTCCTCCAGAGGCCACCAACAGGAATAGCAGAATAAGTTTGGTAGTTGCCTAGACATGTGCTTTTCAGGAACAATCACCTAAACATGCAGAAAGAAGCTGTTGCTGTAGGTGGCTGCAAGTCTGACTTTAAAAAATTCCTGAGTCATCCTGCCCTGCCTCTTTAGAGTGATGCAGAAAATCTTTGCTCTTTATAATACTAAACTCTCCACGCAGAGGCATTCCTATGCACTGTTTTTTCAACATGTCATGTGTAAAGAAGCATGAGTAGGAAATGAGCATGCTCATGAAGGTACCTGCTGGGCTGGGAATAGAGCTCAGTGGCAGAGCATTTGCCAGGTACAGGGCCCTGAGTTTGACCCCAGTAATACAAAATAAATAAGATAGATAGATAGATGATAGATAGATAGATAGATAGATAGATAGATAGATAGATAGATGATAGATAGAAAGATAGATGATAGATGGATAGATGATAGATAAATGCATCTGCCTGTACATGTGAGGATGAGTCTTTTCTGCACAAATATGTATGAGCTTTTTGTTTGGCGAGACATAGCTTTGCAAATTATCTCAAGGGCTCTTCTTATCTGCTGCAAGTAACAAATCTCTTCTCACTCTTTTATCACCTGATTGTACTTACTGGTTTTGAACTCACAAATGTAGAACCCACTGCACTTGGTTGCAGCTTGGCAAACCAAAAACACCGCAAGTCATTATCATGGAGGATGCCGATGAAGACAGGCCTACCTTGATGGTCTTCTGTTGCCTAGAGCCTAGAGCATTCCTTTATCTTACAGGAATAAAGACAAGGCAATGCAACTATGTACAGTGTATATTAAGAACTGAAAACCTCAAGTAAAGGTAGACTATTTGAAAAACTATAACTTTCATGAAACTGCAGGCTAAAAGAAAACATTTATCAAAAAAAACAAGAAGGGTGCCTTTTTTTTCTGGATTTTCATTTCAAATTCATACCACCTGCTCAGTGTGGGTAATACCAAATTAAGAAACTAAAAATTGTGTCATGGCACATGACAGAACTAATACATATAATTCCAAAGAGAGAATAGACCCTCCATATGGGTATAAAATATATTTCATATTAAAAAAACAAGCAAACTAACAGCTTTTAGCCACTTTGAGCTACCACAGAGCAGCTTTTATGAAACCATAGCCCCAAGTGTCTTGACATACAAAGAACCTTCATTGTAGCCAGAATTTGAATATAAAAGATTATGAATAAAGGAAAAATTTACTGTGAAGACAATAACATTCTCCACCATTTTGCCCCTTTGACATGTTCGCTAATTATAATGCAGGGTTGGTCCAAGGGACAAAGCCAGGAGAAGCACCTCAGAGTTCCAGGAGTCTCCCTGTCGCATTGTCCTTGAGAGACAAACTTTGGAAGGTAACACTTTGCAGGAAGACAACAATGGAAACAAAACACCAGGGAAAAAGGAAAAGAAGTGAGCTGACATTGTGTGATGCTCCCCATTCCTCAAGATGTTTTTTCAAAGTTGCAATGAAATGATAAAAGGCTAGACAGCTCTGTAGCCAGTTTTATTGAGCTGGAGACATGAAATTAAGCATTTAGATTCCACAAAAGGATAAGTCTGGTATACACACGTGGCTTGCAGTTGAGATCCCTGAATGGTTTTCAGGTGAGAAACTCAGTGAACGAATTAAATGGGAAGTAGATCAGTCCTTCCAAGAGTGGGGTGATAGAGTAAAGCAAAGAAGCATACCCCAATAAAAATTTGACTTTTAGGAAATATTTAATTCTGTAACAATTTCACACATGCAGAAAAAGTTTTAATGTGAACATGAGACAATTTGTTCTCAAATTCTTCATGTTCATACATACATTCTCATCACACACACACACACACACACACACACACACACAATCATACACAAACACATCCCCACATATATTGCATGTCTTCCATATCAAAGTATACTTATAAAGTACATTAGATAAAAGTTAAGACAGCAAAATTTGATAAATTTCACTGTTCAAGCATCTCTTTATTATTCCTTTTGTAAAAAAAATGCAATGGAATGTTAAAAAAAAAAAAAGAAGAAGAAGAATTGCTCCTATTCTAACTGCCTGGCCAAATTAAAAAGAAAAAGAGAAAGAAAAAGAAACATCTCTAAAGGAGAACCAGATCAAATGGTGTACCTTACTTTATAAGCAATATCTAGCAATTACAAAGTCAAAGAAGACAAGAATAAATATCTGAAAATCAAGGCAAACATTGACCAGAGATGGAGACCCACATGTGATTCAGATTCTGAAGTAATTACCCATTAAACTAGAAGTCATTTTGTTGAATATGTTCAAGAGAATAAATAAAAAGGTCAAGAATTTCACAAGAAAACAAAATCTACAATATCTATAGAAAACTATAGAAATTGTGAAGCTGAAACACCTCATACTTGAAATTAAGAATTTGAAGGCTATGATTATAATTATCAAACTAGACATAGCAGGGGAGAAGTGGAAGAGAATTAGAAAATATGGCCCAACCCAGAGAAAGAGTAAAACTGACTTAAAAAGAGTAAAAGGGCCATTTTGAAAACATCAAAATGCATGTACTTAAAAGTCAAGGAAAAGAAAGAGAAAGATTATAGGGTAGAAGTAATATTAATTTTAAAGAAACAATAATTTGAGATGTGATTTTTCTTATTTTTATTTTTACAGACTGCATTTTGATTCATTGTACATAACTGGGGTCCAACTTTTCATTTCTATGATTGTATACCATGTAGATTCACATCATTCATGTAATCATACATGTACATGTACCATACATTGGGTAATAATGTCTGTCTCATTCCACTATCTTTTCTTCCCCCACCCTCTTCCCTCCCCTCATTTCCGTCTACACAATCAATGCTCCTCCATTCTTTCCTTACTCCCCAATTATGTATCAGTATCCACTTATCAGAGAAACATTCTGTCTTCGTTTTGGGGATTGACTTATTTCATTTAGCATGATATTCTCCAGCTCCATCCATTTATCTGCAAATACCATAATTTCATTCTTCTTTATAGATGCATAATATTCCATTGTGTATATACACCGCAGTTTCTTTATCCATTCATCTGTTGAAGGACATCTAGATTGATTCCACAATCTAGCTACTGTGAATTGAGCCGCTATAAATACTGATGTGGCTGTGTTACTGTAGTATACTGATTTTAAGTCCTTTGGGTATAAACTGAGGAGTGGGATAACTGGGTCAAAAGGTGGGTTCATTCCAAGTTTTTTGAGGAATCTCCATACTGTTTTCCAGAGTGGTTACACAAATTTGCAACTCTACCAGCAATGTCTGAGTGTGCCTTTTTCCCCACATCAATGCCAAAACTTATTATTGCGTGTATTCTTGATAATATCCATTCTAATTGGAGTTGGATGAAATCTTAGGGTGGTTTTAATTTGCATTTCTCTAATTACTAGAGATGATGAGCACTTTTTCATATATTTGTTGATCACCTGTGTATCTTCTTCTGTGAAGCGTCTGCCCAGTTTCTTAGCCTATTTATTGATTGGGTTCTTTGTATTTTTGGTGTAAAGTTTTTTAAGTTCTTTGTAAATTTTGGAGGTTAGTGCTCTGTCTGAAGTGTGTGTGGTTTTAATAGTAAAAAAAGGACAAAAAAGATGAGGCATCCTCTTACTTAGCATATTTGTTTCTGTGGCAGCATATAAAGAACATAGCCTTTACTATTTTAATTATTTCAAAGTGTCCAAGTCAGTGGCATTTAGTAAATTTAGTACATTTGCAATTTTGTGCATCTAACATCACTGTCTAGCTCCATAGCATTTTTATCACTCCCCCAAAGGAAATTTGTGCTCATTAAGTAAGCTCTTCTCCTTTCACTAGGCTCTGGCAACCTCTAGTCTTCCTCTGTCTCTATGGATTTGCCTATTATTGTTACTACATATAATAAAATCTCATATTATATGACCTTTTGTGTCTGGTTTCTTCCACTTAGAATGATGCTTTAAAAATTGTTCTATGAGATCCATGTGTACGTGCTTCCTCTGTGTGACCGAACTGTATTCAGATAACATTCAATGTGCTCGGTAGCTGAAAATGTGCAATTCTATATACAATGAAATTATTCTTCAACAATGAATTAAAAGATGTTTACAAACAAACAAAACAAACACTAAGAGAATTCCACACAAGCAAATTCCCATTAACAGAGATTCAGGAGGCAGAGAACTTGCCTAGTTTTCCTAAAGCCCTGGGTTCAATCCTTAGCACCGCAAAAATAAAAATGAGGACACACAACAGAGATGAAGATTGTGTGGGCATTTGGGTGCTTTGCATTGTCTATGAAAATGCAGAAGGAAATGAAAAAAGAAAATGGTCAGATATAAGGATGAACATAAAATAATATTGACCAAATATAATCGGTATTATAATTAATATTTTGGTATTTTTAATAAGTGTAAAATATGATGACAGAAAAACAAAAATACCAGAGTATTAGATCAATCCAATAATTTAAAATCAGGAATTATTTTGAAATGGTAGTAATAATTTGTATTGAATTGTAATAAATTGAGGATATATAGGATAATTATGATCATCCTTAAAGTAATAAAAAGAATCAATATATAGAAAATTGAAAGAGAGATTAAACAATAAGAAAAGATATTTGTTTAATTTTATAAAGGAAACAAAAGAACTAAACAAAATTAAGGAAATATATTTTAAAGAAAAATTCAAAACAAATATGTTCTTGCAGTAAATGTAAGAAGATCAAATACTATAATAAACCAAAATGATTTAAAGAAATACAATACACCCATATACTGGTATAGTAAACACTGCAGCTTAAATATAAGGATAGAGAAAATTTGAGAATAAAAGAGTGCAAAAATATAAAGACACTACACAGTGGAATAAGAATATTCCCATATGAATAGCTGGCACAATGGACTTACACACATTTTGTAATACACATTTCACAGGCTATGCAGTCAATTCACCAGGAAGGAATAAAATAGGTTCAAAGATTTTGTTTAAAAAAGAACAGATATTAAAGGAGAAGTAAAGGTTCCACATTAATGAAAAAAGACTTTAGCAACCCTCTCAATTGCTCAAAGTTGGGAACAAAGAAAGTCAATTAAGAGCACAGCAAACAACCCTACCTCTCCTCAGAAAAAAGAAAAAAAAAGCAAAAGAAACATAGAAAATGCTTTGAATATAGTGAATAGCAACTTTAAATGTGTATGTGTGTATGTATATGCTTGTATGCATAACATTGGTTCACATGTATAGATATTTTTCTGTATATGTGTCTATATATCTACACCATTTAAACTAGATATAGGTAAATATGTAGACTATATCTAGTCTATAAATCATAGACTATGATATATACCTGTGTGTAAATGGATGGACATAGATCTCTATAAAACTGAAAAACTCAATTACTTGTAAGTACACATAAGAGCATTTATAACAATTAATCACGTGATACCACATAAAATAGAAAAAGCTCAAATCATTGAAGTACTATTAAGTATGATTCTTGAACTTACTAGATTAAAGCTAGAAATCATTAACAATAGGAAATCCAAAAGTATTTGTAAATTCTAGAATATGATTATGAAAACTGAGACTCAAAGAATAATAAACAATGGAATCTATAAAATGCACGGCGCTGAATGATAATACAAATACGATACAATAATGTTTTGTACATGTATTTGAGTAGATGCCTATAATTAAATTTAGTCTTGAATATTAGAGAAAACAAATAGTTGGATGAAAACTAGTTTTCCACAAAGCAATTTTTAGAGGTGAAAGATGGTATTCATCTTTGTTACTTTGACAGTACCAAAAATACCCTGAAGAAGTAGATGGAAGGGAACTGTAAGGATCAAAGCAGAAATCAGGGAAACGGAAAACAAATGGACATAGGGAGAATATCAAAGCCAAAATTCTGTTCCTTTGAAACTTTTAAGACAATCAATAAAACACTGAAAGACTAAGAAAACTAGAGAGAGAATACAAAATTATTAATATCAGGAATAAAAATGTGATATTACTGGCAATTTTACAGATATTGAAAGGATATTATAACTACCTTATACTAATAAATGTGGTAATTTAGATTAAATGAACGTTTCTGAAAAAACAATTTATGGAAAGTTTTACAAAAAGAAAAAGACAATCTAATAGTGCACTGGTAGGTAAAATAATTTTAATTCCTGATTCAAATCCCTCCCAGAAAGAGAACCCCAGGTCAATATGGTTTTTACTTTTGAATTATACAAATATTTAAGGAAACTCAGCAAAAGGAAGTAGAAAATTAGGTCGAGTTCTCAAGTTCCTCCATTATCTTACCCTCAAAATGTGGAACATCTTAAAGTCAGGAAACTTACACAGACAGATTTTTTATTCCACAGGAATGAAAGAAAGTCCAAACATATGTCAAGAATTTAAAGAGTAAGCTTTTTTATTCAAGGGGACCAAGTCATGAAGGAAAATCTGTTGATTTGTGACCATTTTTGCAAGATAAACTTTTAATGCCTGAAAGGGTTTCCAGGAAATGGTCTGAGCTTGCTATGGGGATGGTTTTTAGAAAACAATGACCCATGTTAAGTGAGACCAAAATGCTGTAACTTGTGTTAGGTAGTAGCTAGCAATGAGCAGTGAAATTCAGGCAAGGTCACAAGTGTTATTTAAATTATTTTAGGGTCTTCTTTAAACAACTTCCAAAGTAGACAAAAAAGGAAAGGCTGGTAATGTTAATTCGTAGAAAATAAACAGAAGCAAGGGAGATAGTTAGAAATCACATCAAGAGAAATGCATTAATGGGACTAACTTTTGACAGGGTCCATTGATGTTGACATAAAGCTAGGAATTATAGCTTTAAGTGTCTCCAATTGTCTGGGAAGTTTCCTTAGGTAGTGCAGATGCACTAAGGTAACTTCCAACCGGCTATTGACCCCAGTGCCCACCTTAACATGGGATTGACTTGTAGATACAGCCCTCCTAGATACAATAACCATCATGACAATTCTGGAGAGGACCAACTAAGGTCAAAAATTCGAAGTAAAGGAGGAGTTGAACACCAGATTGGCAAAGAGTACAGAGGGTGGTCTCCAGTTCTGGTAAACATCAAACAACAATGACATATTGTCTCCTTTGTTGTTCTCTGCACAGAGATGGCCCACTCTCTGCTTAAACCTCACTTTTCTTTTACTTTATTTTCACCTCACTCTCACATATAATAAAGTTCTCCTGCATAGCTTTTGGTGTCCGACTTTAAATTTTCTTTCGTCGGAACACAGGAACCAAGGTTTGGAGTTTCAGTTCCCTGCTTTCCTGTGACACTTACAGGGCAGCTGGGGAAGGAAGTGGTTACAAGGCTCCAGAAGTTGGCTGTGTTTGGGTGGATATGTTATGTAAAGGTCAAAGACCCATTAGAGAATTGTGGTCCAAAGATGGCTCAGGGGACATAATCATTTACCACGGCCTAAGGTGTGTGGTTCAACCAGCACCATCTGGTTCCATCCTGCATATAAAAGTGGAGCTTAGAAAGGACATTAGTGGTCCAGACCTACTTAGGAGGACGACAGAAACCCAAACAACAGAAGCCAGACAGCAATGATTGGCTGAACAACACCATGTAGGTGTGATTTTAATGTGTCGTAATGAAGGGTGCTAGGGAAGAGGCCTAACTCAGATAATTCTGAGAGGGTTAATTGAATAATGTGTTGTTAGGAGCAAAACAGATAGGCAACCATCAAAGGGGATTACTAAATTTTATCATAAGAAATTGAAAATGGATAATCAGAAGGCTGAAAGAGTTCACCCCATCATGAACTCTTGCCCAATTTCCAGGATTCAGAAGAGAAAGAAAATTTTGTTAGTATCACTTCTTTGTAGAGTAGGAGCAGATTAGGTCCAGTTAATAAATAGAAAGTTGATAAATGTAGTTTACAGTAAGTTCACTGGATTGATGATACTAATACCAATTAAATTGATTAAAATATAGGTTCATTTTACATAAATAAACTTGTGACTGTGTAGTCACCTGCTTTAGAATTTCTCTACTGACTAAGAGTATCAAGTAAATTTTGGCATACAACCTTTACTACAGATACAAGATTATTTTTATGCATCATTTTAGCAGATCAGGATTTTCCAGATTCTTGTTGCAAATTATTGCATGAATGTTCCTGGTGAAAGACTTAGTGAGAATATCATATTTCCGTTTAGTTCATAGAAATATGTTTCTTGCATTTGTAAAATCAGACATTCTAAAACTTATAAAAACAAAAAGGGTCAAGAATACTTAAAATTTTCCCTCTAAATAAGATCAAGTTAAGCATACATATGTGCTTCTTAATAGCAGGATGTTACTATTATCATAATAATATTTAGAAAAATGCCATGCAACTTTCAACTTCTATTTCTATATGTATAAGTGAACCTAATATTACGAAGTCTTCAGATTGTATTTTTTGTGGGATATGATAGCATGTCTACAATGTGCTGGCAAATGCAGAACCAATGTTCAAATCTATATTTGGTTGTTATTAAATATTATCTATCTTGAAATTTTATTATAATTAAGATAGTGTCAAGGTTAGATAAATACAACAATGAAAGAAAACATTGCAAAACAGACATACTCGTATCCAAATTGGAATTACAGATCAACTTTGAAAGAATTAATTGAAGAAGTTATACTGGCACAATTAGTTATCCATGTGAAAAAAATAAACTTTAACCTTTCTTGAGATCATGTATTAAAACAATTCCAGAGACATTAGGAATTTGAATGTAAAAGAGAAAATTTTAAAATAGTGAGAAGATAATATAAAAATGTCTTTATAACTTCTTAAAACTCTGAGGACAAATTGCAAAGCAAATTGGTATTGTAGCTATATTAAAATTACAAACTTATACACAATTTCATCATAAAGAAAGTAACAAAATAAATCAAGAATAGGGAGGAAATATTTGCAAATATAATACACACATTATAGGAAGTCTGTAAATCTACAATTAAGAAAATGTAATACAAAATAAGCAAAATAAATGAACAGGTTGTTCCCTGAAGAGCAAACATAATAGGCAAATATATATGAATATGTTCAATGTTTTTAATAATCATGAAGGGCGTTCATTTAGATATCATCAGGAAAATATCATTCAGTTTTCACTCTGTTGTCAAAAGTCTTCAAGTCCCATAGTACAAGAGTCCTGAGAGATGTAATAGCAGCTGTTTAGAACAATGGTAGCTCTCCTATGGGGCAAATGAGATTGAAGTTGGATCACACTGCTTTGAAAAACACATTTGGTACTACCATGTAAAACTGAGTAAAACATCTTCTAACCTGTGAATTCAACTCCTAAATGGGAACCTTAAAGAATGCCTTGTCTCTGTGTGTACCATGTGATAAATAAAATAATCTTGATATAAAATTTTTTGTAACAATATAATACTAAACATTTTCTAAAAGCTAAGAGCAATGAAAAAAAATTAACCATACTACTGTTATAAAACACAACTATGAATGAAATTAAAATGAACAAATGTATGTTGATGGTGAAAAAGGAAGTTTCAAAAGGATGCAGTGTGATACCAAACATGTATGGTATAGAAAAATGCAAAATTAAAAGTTATACTGTAAATACTATAGTATATAGTACAGTATTGTAGTATTCTTATATAGTATCAAAATACTTATATAGTATTAAAAATACATTATTGGAATATAGTATATGAGGGCTGGGGATGTAGCTCAGTGGTAGAGCACTTGCCTAGAACACACAAAACCCTGGGTTAGATCCATAGCAACACACACACACACACACACAAATGCAGTAATGTGTATTAGCTGAGTTCTGTGCTAGGTAAATGGGTATTACATTATTCTCTATACCTTTTCGTATCTCAGAAATAAAGTATTTTCTACAATAAATTTAAAACAAGACTGGATATATAATTTTCCTAAGGCTATATAGTAATAAGCTGTTGTGCTGGAATTTAATCACAGGCAGCCCTATTTCTGACCCTAGGTTGTTTTGTTTTGTATTGCTTTTGTGATTCTATGTGTGAATTTGTTAAGACAAATTTTAGAGAAGTTTTAGTTTCAGCAGTAGTGGAAGGCACAAAGATTTCCCATACACCTGTTGCCCGTACATGAGAAATAGACTTCTTCAATTTCAAAATCTTCCAACAAAATGCATTTGTGATAATTGATGAACCTACAATGATGCATGATAATCACCCAAAAATCTATAGTTTGTGTTAGAAATTACTCTTGGCGTTGTGCATTGTATAGAATTGGACATATATATAATGAAGAGTTTAATGTATGGAGAAAAATGAGAAAGAAAGAAAGCGGTGGGAAAGAAGAATGAGAAGAAGAAGGAGGGGGAGTTAGAGGAGGGGAAGAAGTGCTAAGGAGCAGACACAGTAGAAGGAAGAAAAAGGGGAAGGGAATATGTAAACGGGGAACAAAGAGAAAGGGAAGAGATGGATCTCAGCCCTGATTAAGAAAACAAATGCAACTAGCTTTGAGAAAATAGGGTCGACATAGTGACAGATTTAAATAATTCAAATAGAACATTATATACTAAATGCTAATCATCTTAAAAATCTATATGGTCAATTTTAAGTTTTAATAAAATATTATGAAAATAATTCCAGAAACAGGAAGCAGTCATAACATGACAGAAGTTGAGTTATTTTCTTTCTTCTCCCTCTAATCCTAAATTAAAAATGAAATTACAGACTTATATTGCTTTAATATAAGTTTCAGAAACCTACTACATATTTACATTTTCTTTGATTATTAAAACTTAGTGCAAAGAAAAAGATAAAACCTCTGAATATATCCCATGTATATATGTATAACCAGGTTAAGATAATACTATAGATTATAATATATTTAGGTAAGCTAATAGAACATTAGCAGACTAAGTGCAATAAATGAATGATAAAAGCCATGGTTATTGATGCTTTTTTAAAAGAATGCCAGAATAATCCAACTTTAAGAAGTCTATCAATATTCAGATATTTTCCTATATTATCTTTCCCTTATGGCTTATTGTGTTGGAAAAGCACCTCAAGTTTGAAAATGCATAGAGGAAATTGGAGAAGGTATAATGTTTTTGGCCACCTTAGGCTGAGAGGAACATATTAGGTTCTGTTACATTCCATTCATGAAAACTGGATACATGACTCCACCTAGTTTCACAGGTTGTTGTTGTCCCTGGGGTGTGATATATGGCTGGAAAGTCACTTCCCAGCAAGTGGCTACTATACCTAGGGGTCCACACTGTTTTGGGGAGGGGGTAAAATTGCAATAGTTTTTACTGTACCAAATGCTAGAAATGAACCCTGAGTGATTGGAACTAATTGTGTAAATGTTCTGTCAGTCGTGCTGTTTTCAGGGGTGGACAAGACATTGTAGCTGCTCTAAGTCAGTCTTAACCTTAGGACTTAGCTGGCAGTGATGGATGCAGACTCTCTCTTAACTACTGAATATAATCTTGGAAGCGCATAATCCTAAAATCTACTAACAGTCTCATATGACCAAAAGAGCACAAAGACTGTCTTAATTGGAGCCAACCGAAATGGAGGAAAGACAGCCAAGTGATAGATTCTAATCTTGAAAGTTATTTAAGCCCTGAATCAAGCCTCACTTACAAACATGTGATTATATCTAATGTGTCTAATTAGATGAGTTACATTTTTGCTTAAATTCCTTTGTTTGAATGTTCACTTATTGGTAGCTAAACATGTTCTTTAAATGCTCTTAATTCATTAAAATGATGAAGAGTCCAGGAATATAACTAGTTAACATACAACTTTACAGTGAATTTGTAAGAACAGTAGGGAAACAAAATACTACTTTTTAAAATTTTACTTTTATTTTTTAATAGACAAACTATGATTTTACAAATTTGTAGGGTACAATGTGATATATACAGATGCGAGGTGGAATTATTCAGTTAATATATCCATCACTTCATACACATGTCATTTTTTGTGGTAAGAGCATTTGAAATTTATATTCATAACAATTTTGAAATAGTCAATGTGTTATTATTAACTATAGTCACCATGCTGTGTAACAGATCTCAAAAACTTATCCTTCATGTCTAACCAAACCTTGGTGTCCTTCTATCAACATCTCCCTTGTTAATATTTGTAACAAAGTCTATTAACAAAGAATGAGAGAAGCTTATATGTGATTATTAAAATATATATTGAGGGGCATGGATTCAAGTTAAATTAAAATTATTTTTTCAGTGAGAACTTGAAAATCTGAGTCATAAATATGGATAAGAATATTTGTTTTAGAGAACAGTTCTCCAACATTTTACCCCTAATTTTATACATGATTTTTCTTTACCTTTATAGGAATAATTTCATTCTTCATGGTTTTCTAGCAAACAATTCATTTAATGGAGGTTTTCAGATGTGTGAACACAGAGCTTCACTTGGTTTTCTCTGGTAATTATTGTACTGATGTCTTCCAAATTGCAGCAGTAGCTCCTGTTTGTTCTTATGTTTTGTGCTTTTGTTTCTCTGTCTTTCCTGACTAGCCATATTAAATGTTTATGGAGTGGTTTTGTCCCTCTATACCCCTGTTTAACTTGGAGGAATCAGAGACTAATGGGTTGCAGAGTCTTAGTGGTTTATTGTTTTGGTGCTCAATTATTTTCAACATGGGAGTCTGGTGTTAGATTTTGTCAGGTCTATATCAGAGAGGAGAATCTGATTTAAAAAATGACAAACTTTTTTATTTATGTATAAAGCAAGTTAACATTGTACTACTTATTTTCAATGCTACCCTATTTAGGAAAAATGAACATCCCCTGGCCTTTGCTTTTAAGTATTGACCTTTTCTAACAGCATATGATATACAGTGTGACACTAATGCACATATTCTTCCCAGAAATTTTGATAACCCATTAATATTTAAACTTAATTCCTAACATTTCAAAGTCTAGTACACATAAACCAAAAACATATGAAATTCAGATTTCATTTTCTAAATAGGGAAGAATCAAGTACCTATCATGAAACCCATAGGTGGTGGGGGAGAGGAGGAGAAAGAAGGAAAGCAGAGAGGGAGGGAAATACCGAAGGGAGAAGGGAAGAAATGAGGCAGGCAGACAGGCAGGAAGAAAATCTTTTAAGAATTTCCCTTAAATTAAAGAATAACCATTTTGCCTTTTAGCTTCCTGAAGGTCACAGTTCATACGGAAATGTGCATTTTGGTTGGGTGATGGAGATTGGTTTAAATATTTCCAGTTTAACTGAGTTCATTTCAATTATATTTGAAAATTGGTCCCCTTTATGTTCAGTAAGTGTCTCATATTAAACGTTATTAGCATTTGGGTTTTCACATCAGTGATACTCATAATATTCAAATAACCTCCACATCAATCAGACAGAGGAGTTGCTGGCTATAAAAACAATTAGTAGACACTACTGGTACACTCTGGCTGAAAACTCCCACCCAGGTGTCCATTGAAACACGAGGAGGACAAGAACCCACTAAGCTCTAAATTCTGTTGTTTTTATGCTTTCTAAGTCAACATTTTTTCTATATATAAACACACATATTTGTGTTTTCTATGTTCATTCTGTAAACTTTAACACTTCGTTTGAGTGCATGGACTCAATATTTTATTTAACAGTGTGCTGTATAATCTTTGAAGTATAGTATTAAGGAACTTAAAACTTTCCCTTCTGAATACAACTTAAATCAAATATTTAAAATGTGCTATACTAATTTTCTTTTCTCTTTGTTTGCCATTAACTTTAATGGTGTCATCTTTCCTGACCCAAGTTTTACTCAAAATTTTAGTTTTATTTATTTACAAATACTTGTATGTCGTTTTACTTAGATAAAAGTGGTTAATTTATTTTTCTAGGTCATTGGTATCAAGGAAAATACTTTGCATTTTGAGTCTTTTTGTAGATTTTATTTTTATTCTCTAGTGTAATAGACTGTTTTACTACTCAGTGGTCCAGGACTCTTAAGATGTGCAATGCCATATAAAAATAGAGTGTACTTCTCAAGTTCTCCCTAGATATCCCTTCTTCCCTTTTCTCCTTACTGACAATACATCAACAATGTCTACAGACTCCTTGCAGCTTAGAGTAGTCATGATCTGGGAAAAGTAAGTAGAAGGTGACACTGGATTTGAGTCCTGATAATAACAGTAACTGCTACTCTGTGAGATTTGAATAACCTGCAGTAGGACTTTTGAATATGAGCAAAGGAATTCTGCATTTCCTCAAGACACTGCTTTTAAGGAAAAGTAATTTGATTTTCCATATTACAGTTAGCAAAAATTTTTGTAGAGAGCTGGGTACTAAATATTTTAGGTTTTGGGGCTCTGTGCTTTCTGTGGCAACTGCTCAAGTATGTAAATGAATAAGCTTAGGTACATCTCTCTGAAAAATTCTTTAATAAACAAATGGTGAATAAGATCTAATCCACTGGCCATAGCCTGCCAACTCCTCCTCCATATCATTGTGATGTTTCTTTCTCCCTTTGGCTCTGATTTTCAATTTCATGTGTCAAATACTGAGATAGATCTTCAATTGTTAGTATTTTCTTTCAATTTTTCTTGTTTCTATTTAATGCATTTCAATAATTTCTAAGTTTAAAAGTTTTGCAGTTAAGTTTTAAGTTTTGCAGTTAAGTTTTAAGTTTTGCAGCTTAATATTGTAGTTTTTCATTATAAAATGACCCAATGAACAATCTGAAAAGTAATTAAGAGAACAATTGTACTTGCATTAGCATCAGAAGGAATAACACACTTAAGAATAAACTTAAGCAAGTAGTTGAAAGACATGTATTATGAAAACTATTATATATTCCTGAAAGAAACTAAAGAAGATATAAATGAATGGATTGGAAAATTTATTATTGTTATGATGTTGACACTATCTAAAGAAATTGATGACTTGAATGCAATCCGTATTAAAATTCCAGTAACATGTTTTTTTGCAGGATTATAAAATTCACTTCAAAATTCATGTAAAATCTCAAGGTACTCCAAATAACTCAATGATTTTGGAACAGAGCAGACTTATATGTCACACATTCCTGATTTCAAAACTTATTATAAACCTACAGTAATCAAACAGTGAAGCATTGAAAAAAAGATAGACATATGGATCATTGGAATGGACAGAGATTCTAGAAATAAATCCTCAAATAGATGGTCAAATGATTTTGATCAGGGTGTTAAAATAATTCAGTGATGAAAGGAAAGTTTTTATCAATAAATGGTATTGGGAAAACTGGATATCCACATGCAAAAGAATGCAGTTGGACCCTTACCTTCTTCTATTTATAAAAATTAACTCAAAATGCATCACACAATTAAATGAGAGATAAAGTTATAAAACTCTTTAAAATCAGATTACTACAGTGATGCAGCCACATCAATGTTCATAGCTGTTCAATTCACAATACCTAGATTGTAGAACCAACCTAGATGCCCTTCAATAGATGAATGGATAAAGAAACTATGGTATATATACACAATGGAATATTACTCAGCCATAAAGAAGAATAAAATTATGGCATTTGCAGGTAAATGGGTGATGTTGGAGACTGTTATGCTACGTGAGATTAGCCAATCCCCAAAATCCAAAGGCCGAATGATCTCTCTGATAAGTGAATGATGATGCATAATGAGGGGTGGAAGGGTGGCAAGAATGGAGGAAGGATAGATAGCATAGAGTGAAGGGAGGGGTGGGATCAGGGTGGGGATGTAATAATAATAATAACAGAATGTGTGACAGACATCATTGCCCTGTGTACATGTATGAATGCACAGATGGTGTGACTCTATTTTGTGTACAACCAGAGAAACAATAGCTGTACTCCATTTGTGTTCAATGAATCAAAATTAAATAAATAAAAAAATAAATAAAAGAAAGGAGGAAAGGCTTTATGACTTTGGATGTCACCAGAGATCCTGGAAATGAAATCAGGCTTTATCTAAATTAAAATTTTTGGTCATTGAATGACAGTATCATTAGAATAAAAAGGGAAACAATATGAGAGAAAACATTTGGATCCTGATACAGGAATATTCATCCAAATATATAAAGGACTTCTATAACTCAAGGAAATAAAAACAATTCCAAAATGGATTTTTGAGCTGTGCAAAGAAATAACTTGCTTAGAGAACTCTCCAAAGAAGATACATATATGGCCAATAATATGGAAATACATCAGCATCACTAAAAAAATAAGGAAATGCAAACTAAAACTACAATAAGAAAACACTTTACAACCGTTAGGGAGGCTCTTATGTATGCAAACAGAAAACAATAAGTGTTGACATGGATCTGGAGAAAGTGTTATATTTGTCCATTGCTGTTTAAAACGTAAAATGTTACTGTTACTGTGGGAAAATATTATGGTAGTTTCTCAAATATGGAATTAACATTTTATCAAGCAATTTGACTTTTGAATATATACCCAAAATAATTTACAGCAAGAACTTGAAGTGGTATTTGTATACTAAATTTCTCAGCAGATTCACAACCAAAATGTGAAAGCAACTCATGAATGGATAAATGTATGTGGCATACAAAATAGTGGGAAATTATTTAATCTCATCTCTAGTTGATCATATAAAATTTTCATAGTAGTGATATGCTAGTATCTTTTACTTAGAATAAACAAAAGATGCCAAAGATCTTTTTCTTTAATTTTATTTTTTGGCTTCACCTTTCAGCAGTCTTTGAATACCTATTGCATGCTCGGAGGTTTCTGGATGCAGTGTCCCTTTCCCAATGTTAGCAGACTGTTTCTGGTTATTGTGTTTACTCTGAGGCATATCTTTATTCATTTTGTGCTGCTTTAATGGAATATCACAGAAGGGAGTATTTTATAATGAACAGAAATTTATTGGCTTACAGACTTAGAGGCTAAGAAGTCAAACATCAAATGGCAAGTGTCTGGTGAGGTCCTTCTTATTGAGTCATCCTTTGTAGGACAGGCAAAACTGAGGATGTCAGAGAGGGAGGGAGGGAGAGAGAGAGAGAGCATTAAATGGGGCAGAACTTTTCCTTATTTATATAAGCAGCCCATGCCCATAATAATGGCATTCATTCATCTTTCCATGAGGTGGTGCCCTGATGACCCAAACAACCTTCTTTAGTCTTTAGCCATATCTCTTAATGCCATCACGTTGAGGTCAAGTGTCTAATACATGAACTTTGAGGGGCACTTTCAAATCATAACAGGATACTTTACTCATGCTAAATACAGAAGAGGGTCTCTGTTTTCAGGGTTCAGCTTCAGCCTTTTGTGGGCATTATGTTCTTGGCCTTGGGGATGGTTCTTTATCAAAATTCTTGCTCCTCATATTTATGGATGTGTGTTCTTGGTTCTTGAGGAGAAAAGGACTACCTATACCTCTTCTCTTTCTCCAGGTCAGGCAACATTTTTTTTAATGCAACATTGAGAACCATAAAAATTTTCCTGCCCATCATGCAGATGCAGAGGATTTGTGTTTCTCTCTCTCTCCAGAAGTAATAGATCTATACTTAGTCCATCAGAGGAAGAAGAGTTTTGCTTCTGCTTCTTCCCAGAAGCAGTGGGTTTTTGACAATGTCTTGAACTGGAGTGGAAAACTTGCACATTTGCACATTCCTTCTCCATTTACCTCATATGAGAGGTAAGGGAATTCTATTCATTAGACGGAGTACTTTCCTTCTGGAATCTTGCAGTCTAGGATGGGAAAGAGATGAATAGCATTCTAGCATCATGTTAAATCATTATTAATTAAGGAACTGAAATTGCTAAAAGAAAAACAGCAGGAATGTAGGTTGGAGAATGACGGGGTGGAGAGCTGATGCTCTTAAAGAATGGTTTAGGCAAGGTTATCAGGTGACTTTTGAAGCAAGACTTGAATCAAAACGAATGCGAAATTTGACTACAATCAATAAAGGAAAGTTTTGATTCTCCAGGACAAATGGCGTATTCGTTTATTTTTAGAATATTGATAGAAATATTAGGAAGCCCACTCCAAATAAAATTTCTCAGATTTGATGATTTCAAATGATTTCTATAATCTCAACACCTGCATCTCTGAACAGTATCCTCTCTTTGGTTTTCCTATATCTTATAAGAGAAAAATATCTCTAAATTATCCAAAAGTAATTTCATATCATTAAGATATAAAAATGACAAAAGTATGCTGTAGTTTAAATTTGCTCAATTATTATAAGACTGGTTAGAAGAACATTTCAAATCAACTCTGACTCTCCCAGTGATATTGAAATGCAAATTCTATTCTTAAATATTGACAGAAGGCCAATATTGAGTTCATGCAGAATAAGCTGTAACATGGTTCTTGTTCAGAGTAGAAACAGGAGAAAAGTCAACACAAACTGCAGTCATGGTACACACAGTAGATGAGCAATTATGTGCACATAAAAACCGGGATATTGAATAATAGGTATTGTATAATTAAAAGGTAGAAAATTGACATTGTAAATTGAGTAATTTTAAGGGCTAACAGTTTTGAAAGATATCAATGTTCTATTTTGCCAAATTTGGACAGAAAAATGATATCCTTGACAAAATTGCAGGTTTGTTTGTTTATTAGAAGACTTTCTGTTTTCTGATTTTTAATATGTAATCAATTTTTCATCTTATTGTTTTAAAGGAAACCCCCTTCTTTGTAGAACACATTTGTGCTAGCAATAAGCCAAGTACATAGAGAAATACTTTCTAAATATTTCATGTTGTCTGTCCCCTGTTTGTATGACTATAATTAAAACATATTTTCACAAATAAAACTATATGTATGCCCCATGTCTACATAATGATATAATTGCATACAGCAATAATAATTCTATAATCAATTAAGACATTTCCTGAGCTTTATTCATTGCAACACATTGAATAAAATTAGTCTGAAAGAAATTCTCTTATTAAATAGTTTTAAGAAGTCTTAGATTAAATAATTTCCAAAAGATACTTTGTTTAGACTTATTGTGAATCTCAATGAGGGGACCAAAGAATTTAACATTGTTTAACAACTTAATTTACCAAGGGTTTTTTCTTTTTTGTAGATCTTTATAAACACTTCAGAAATTTGTTTTACTAACTTATTTAGAAAATATCAATAATTGTTGGTGAAAATTCATTTGCTAATATTGTAATTGACTATATAAAATAAATATTTTTAAATATCATAGCATTTAATACTGTAATTGTTTAAATATATTTCCACTATTTCCTAAAGTTACTCCATCTTTCTTACTTTTTACAATGACCTAGAGATTGACTGTCCCAATATTATTGTGAATTTTTTGCTGCATGTTCCTAAGTGATGTTCAGTATAAGTCCATCTCAGTCATTGCTGTGGATTATTTTCAGTAAAATAAGAAGGTAGAAGAAAATTCCTTAGAATTATATCTTATTTTCGAACTTCAACAACATTTTGCTGAGTATATAGCAATGCTGTTATAAGTTATCCATTACAAATCCATTACAAATCTGTGAAGGTTGATTAACTGAACATCATCTGATTTCTGAAGCCAAGATTCTAAAGCTTATAGAGATGATAGACCTAATATAGCATATTCCTTTCAGGAAGTGAATCCTCTTGTTCTTATTACTTAAATTAATCACATCTATGAGGAAACAAAATCTAAACAGGACAGTCTGAATTATGTAAATGCACTTAATCATCAAGAAGTTTATCCTGTAAAGGATCTGAATGGATCTCTTAGCTGACACTGTTCCACTTAGAAACTCTGAATGGAGTGCTGTGTCTCACCTTTTCAAGACCTCTTCATTCAATCTAGAAGTTTCCAAAAGGAAACAGAGGCATGCTGACATACAGCAGAGTTTCTCAATCTTTGTTGATCATCAACTCCTCATTTCATTGTCAAGGGAAGGAATCCTGGCCTAGGTTATAGGGATAGCTGAATACATGACGCTTGACAAAGGAATGATGAGACAGATAGTAGTTTACTAGGCACTTATATTCAGAGCTCAGAGGAAGAGGACACTATAGGGCCTCAGAAGGTTTTGTAAGAAGCAGAATGAACAATGAGGGCCTGTGGGAAACAGGCTTATAGAATCAAGAGGCCAGGGTATGCCGTAGTTTCTGCAGAAGGATATTATTGACTTTTTTGAATAATTCCATGGATTGGCAGGGAACTAACTGCTCAGGAATAAGCAAGAATTGCAACCAATTCATTTAATAAGGAGAGTTCCATAGTTAGAAAACTATCTCCACCAAAGCAGAGGAAAAGGTTAACTTGTAATCAGGTCTTTTGAAGACCTCCAGATTTTATCAGATATCAGAGCAGCTCATAATATTCATTTGAGGCTGTAACCACATAAACATGGCAGTTATAATTTGGGGTTGGATAAATCTTTGTTGTAGGGGCTTCCATATGCCTGCAAGGATGTTTTGCTGTAGTACTGGCCTCTATCCAATGATGCCAGTAGCCACATCCCCCACCGTCCCTAGTTGAGATCATCAAAAGATTACTAACCATTAACTAAGGGATAAAACCACTCACAGTTGTGAACCATGTGAGTGGGAGCATAATTGCCAGACCCTGACCCACAAATCTGGGTGAGTTCTGTACAGGGGACCTGAGACTAATGAGCATTAACTACCTATGGGAGCAGACTTGTAGGAGAGAACATAATCTCTCTCTTTGCATGATTAGACCCCCTCTTTTCTTTTTAGAATTTGTCCTTATCTTCCTCTATGAGTGAATCTAAGATATTTACTAAATCTCTTTAGAGAATTTACATGGGGCCTGGCATAGATGTATTGGGTACAGTGACAAACAGAAATGGTCTTGGTCTTCATAAAACATAGACTCTAACAAGAGAGAAACATGTTCAAATGAACCCAGCAACTTAAGGTAAGCATTGTGGAACACAGAAGAAGGTCAGCTGCCAAGTAGGTGGTTTAGGAATTTTCCAGTAAAAAGCAACTATTCTGAAGCCTGAGGGATTATCAGCAATTAAGAGATACAGAGATTAAAGGAAAACTGCTATCACAGAGGGGAGCTCTGATGTTAGAAATTATTTTATATATTCAAAACAGTGAAAGTTTGGTTTATTTCACTTTACAGTATGAACCTTGACAAGAGAAGATTCTAAGAAGGCAATAGAGGCCCAATCATAAAGGACTTTTAGAAGATGACAAACTGTACTGTATTCAAAATAGAAGGGAGATTACTTTGAAAGGTAAGATTGTGAATTATAACTTAGAATTTTTTTGGGGGGGATACCAGGGATTGAACTCAGGTGCACTCAACCACTGGGCCACATTTCCAGCCCTATGTTTTTATATTTTATTTAGAGACAGGGTCTCACTGAGTTTCTTAGCACCTTGCTGTTGCTGAGGCTGGCTTTGAACTTATGATCATCCTGTCTTACCCTCCTGAGCTGCTGGGATTACAGGAGTGTGCCACTGCACCCAACAGAATAATTTCTTAATTATAGCATGGGAAATGAACTGAGAAAGGAAAAATTTGGGGCAAACAGGCTTTCAAAAAGATATATAATTTTTTTTAGTGAGTGACTTTCATACTTTTATTAGAAGTCAAAATCAAGTTAAAGAGTATAGAAGAATTGAATAATACAAAATGCAGATAACAAGTATTTATAGATTAATAGATATACATCTAAGTATAGGCAACTGCAGGTATTAACACATATCAAAATAAATAATATCAAAATAAAAAAAATAAAAAACTATAAAACAGCCATGCATATATACATAGTACATGTAAGTTGGAAATGGCATTGCAACTGAAGGTTTTGAAATGGCATTGAGCAAATAGGTTTTTAAATTTTTTTATTTGTTCCTTTTAGATATACATGACAGTAGAGTGTATTTTGACATATGATATACACATGAAGTATAACTTAGTCTAATTAGGATCCCATTCTTATGGTTGTACAAGATGTGGATGTTCACTGTTCATGTATTCATAGATGAACATAGGAAATTTATGTCTGATTTATTCTATTGTCTTTCCTATTTCCATCCTTCTCCTTTCTTTTCATTCTCCTTTGTCTAATCCAATGAACTTCTATCCCACCTCCACCCCCACCTTATTGTGTGTTAGTATTCACATATCAGAGAGAACTTTTGACATTTGACTTTTGGGGATTGGCTTATTTCACTTAGCATAATAGTCTCCAGTTTCATCCATTTACCGGCAAATACCATAATGTCATTCTTCTTTATTTGAGTAATACTCCATTGTGTACATACACCACATTTTCTTTATCCATTCATCTGTTGAAGGGCACCTATGTTGGTTCTGTAGCTTAGCTATTTTGAATTGAGCTGCTATGAACATTGACGTAGCTGCATCACTCTAGTATATAGTTGTGTTTGCATCATTAAACAGTATTGGTGAAAAAAATTTAAAAAGATATCAGTGTATTGTTTGGTTTTTATTCTGTAAATATAGGTTAAAAATACCTACATTAGTGCCAATGGAAACAAGGAAAATAGATGGGTTTGTGAGTGTAGCACTAAGAACTGACAGAATTGGTGGCCCATAGAATTAAGTAAGGAGCAAAGGGAAGGTATTTTTTAAGTGATATGAAAGTTTTTGCATCAGTCACTGAGTAGAAAATTAAGCAACTTTACTTGAGATTGGCAACTCAGGGGGAAAAAAAGAAAGTTTTCAGGGCAAAATTCAGTGTTGGAGATAATGAATTTTAAGTGCCCATGTGACAACTGAAGTGCAAATATCATTAGCAATTTACATCTGAATTCAAGGAGAGAGAGGAGAGAGAACTAATGAGGAGCCACATAGGTAGATATAATCCACTACAGGTGTTTATTGAAGTCCTGGAGGTGAAATGAGGTCACCCAACAGAAATGGTGGAGGGTGGGAAAGGTTCTAAGTCAAGTCTTGTGGAATAACATCATTTAAGATAGAAGGAAAGGAGCCTGCAACATAGTTTGTGAAAATCAATAGCAACACAGGAAAGATAAAACCCTGAAGAGCTTATTGACATAGGAAGCAGTATTTAAGGAAGCCATAGGGAGCAGTGTTAAAAGCTGCTGAAAAAGAATTAAGTTAATGAAAGGTGAGACTTGCCTCTGGATTTAGTATCCAAAATGAGTTTATAAATCTGTTAAATTCAAAGATATTGTGAGGAAAACCCCACTAAGGAGCATAGGAGCATTAAATAAGTAAAGCAAGGAAAATTTAAACATTTTGACTGGAGGGAGGATCTGAATGATAAGGCGATATTGAGGGTGGGAAGGGCATTCAAAAAGGTAGGTTGTAGAAGTTGATATGGATTAAATTGATTGATGTAAAAATGTGAAATAGGATATGGAAACCTAGGAGCCTTGATTTCCTTCTTCACAGTTATATTGCTCTCCATAGCAGCCTGCATGAAGGTGTAGAGGAAAATGTTGGTTTGATCAAGTGGCAAATTTTAAAAAGTAAGTGGATAGAAGAAAGTGGAGAAATGGAGTCAAGGATATTGTCAAAATTTTGCCTGCTATGTTGGCCTGCATAACTGATGATGGTGGTGAAAAATGAGGTTTGGAAGAGTCTGATAGAGGGGAATTAGAAGTGTCCTTGTTGCTAGAGGTCAAAATGTAAGTGAAATGAAAATGAGAAATAGGACTCTTTCCCCAAAGAGATTGAGTTCAAAGGCAGCATCTGAGAAGCAGAGCTGTCCAGGGTGGTGATGGAGTAGACTCTGTCACAGTGGGAATGGGCTGCAGAATCGGAGCTGACTTCTGGATCATGTTGGTGCTGACACACTGAGAGAAGGAAATACCTGATGCATGAGTCTCACTTTCATTTTCTCTGACTAAATTAGCATTCTTGCTGATTCTACTTCCTCTGCAGACTTTTTTCTTAGATCTGTCATTTATTTCACTTTGAAACAAAGGGCAAATGAAAGTGAGCTCATCACCTCTGCGTCATCATCAATCACTTCACCTGACATAGCATTGATGACTCCTTGTCTTCAATTTCTGTCTTCTTCACTGATGTCCCCCAGACATTTGAAGGCATCAATTTCACACAGTTAGATATTTTTGCCTCAAATTTGCCCCAAAGCCACATGTGCTCTCAATTCTCCCCCATTTCTCATGACTGTTTCTATGCCTCCTGTTTGGCAGGTTTTCTTAAGACAGATCTGTCCAAATGCACAAGAATGATTGATCGATGGTATTGTGTTACATCAGTTCAGAAAGTTCCTCGTACTGTTTTCATGAAGATTACTATAAAGTCTAGTTTTTCAAATAAGAATACTGTAAAATAGCTTTAGAAGTACACTCTTATAAACAGATTTATTTATGATGAAATAGAAGAAAATAGCTGACTTTTTTCATTTCCAAATTTAAATCCATTTCATGATCTTTTGGATCCTCAAATATAATATGTCTGAAAGCAAACATTTGCTTGCTCTTAAATCAAACTCTATCTTCCGTATTTAGTGAATACTCTACCAATGCTTTCAGTCTTCTCAACCCCAAGACATCACTGCGGTCTTGACCCTAATCACTAGTCTGTTCTTGGCCATTGGAATTTGGTGTCTTTTTTCAACTTTAGGACAAAATCCTCTGTGTTTCCCTTTTCTTTATTGATCCCATGTTCTCTGACATACTATTTAGTTATCCTGGAATAACTTATTCTTTCTTCTCTGCCTGGTGAAATTGTATCCATTTTTATAGGGGCTGGTTCAGATACAATCTCCATGATTTTCCCTAATCATCATAGCGAAACCCTGAAACAATCTGTTCTCTGAGCTATTTTCTTTTGAATATCCAACTTTAGACTGAGAATCCTAAAAAGATTTTGAAAATCTCTTATCAAAAAGTCTATCTTTATGTCAGTTAGGTGTTAAATTAATTTTTCATATATTTATGATTCTTTAATAAATCCCTTTTGTCTTTTGTATATTTTTTCCTGAAGATCCTTGAGTGTGTTTTTTATTTTGACACCTATTCTTTAAACTAATATTTTAATGTTTCATTGTTGGAAGATTTATTAAATATTAAATATACTTTCTGAAAGTGAAAACAGCATCTTACTGGGAGTCCTGCTTAGGACCTAGCAAATTCAATAGCTTTTTATTATAAAGAGGCCTGAATTGGCTATTTAAAGCTGTCTTTCAAAATAGATAATTGAAGTCAGTTCTTCAATTACCAATGTGAACTCACATGCACAGACTTATTTACACAGAGATACTGAGAAATCTGCTTAGTGATATGCCACACTTGCAAGCTTCAAAAATATGACATAAATTCATTTGAACCTGTTGGGGGCATTATTTTCTCACTCCTCATCTCAACCTGGGCTATGTAACTAAGAATTATAGTAAAACAGAAAGGAAGAAAGCAGAGGTGTTCATCCCCAAATAGCAAGTGTTTAAAAACACGATAAAAAAGAAGTGATGAAGCAGAGCCTTCTACCTAATTCCTAGTTTCTATCTTGTTTAATGTTTTGCCAGTTCTGGAAATAAGGGATAGGGCTGGTTTTATTGCTATCTGTGCTTTCGTAGCAGTCACCTTCAAAAAAATGTGAAATTTAGTGGACAGTAAAACAGTTTGGAGGTTGCTTAATTTCACAGTAACTGAACTAAAATAATCCTATGCCAGTTCATTGACAAAGACATGAAAGTTCTAGAAATTGCTTCCCTGTCCTAAAACCTTCACTCTATTGTGATCCAGCTACAAAATACTTTTTATATCATATCTCCTAACTTTTCTCTCTAACAAATATCCTGAAAAACTTCATCACTTATATACATTTCTTCATTCAAAGTTCTCTTTTCCTGTTGTACTCTGGAAAGCAGCAGCAACTTCTTCCTGAGTGTACAGACTGCTGAGGCCTAGATTAAAAACCTATATTTAGTTGGTTTGTTTGCATTTCATTTCCTGTATGTCTAAGGAAATGAATGCCTAAATAAATGACTTTTTAACATGGTTGCTTAAGTGTTTGTTCCTTTTTCCTGCTGTGGTGACAAGGGTCTTATTAAATTTTGTTTTAAAGTGGAAACTTTAAGTGGCTTTGCTTCCTATAAACTGTAGAACTGCAATGTCAGGGAACATTTTAAGGTAGACACAGTGTAAACATTCATTTGCATTGCTCTTGGAGATAAGGATGAAAAACAATTTTAAATAGGGCAGAAAACATTTTCAGGACTTTACAAAGTGCATTATAAGAGCTAAAGGAAATTTTAGCTAAACTATTTTAAATTCAACTATTTAATTGTAATAATCTAAAGTTAAATATAAAAATAATCTAAGTCATTCCTGTATCATCACCTATCACTTTGTGTTTTCTGAGTGATGAGGTATTCTTCTCTTTTGTTATAAAGAACACTAATAATAGTAATTAAAATCTAATGTGAATTTTCATGAAAATACTTGCTTGTTTGTAATGATTTAAAGGACTTGAAGTCAACAATTAATGGGGAAAATGGCAAGTTCTTTAACTATTATATCATTGTGTATAGTAGTAGGACAGAAGTTGACTAAGAAATAGTGATGCTAATAAAATTAAGTCATAGAATTTAAAATTCAGTTCTTTGTCAATATTGTAAGACAATAGTACAAATTATAAGAGACAGCATACAGATAAGTTCTAAGAACTGATAGTGAAAAAAGAAGTTTAGGTATTTGTCATAGATTTCAGTGTTGAACTCCAACATAAACTTTGAAATACTCAGAAATCTGATAAAGATTCACTGAGTCATAACTATGCAGTTGGATAAAGATGGCAGGACAAAGGAAATATTTTCTTCTGTACAATTCTTGAAATTTTCTAAAATCAACAAACAAAATGAAAATAAAGCTAAGAAGTGATAATAAAATAGGGAAGTCAGAAATACAGACCATAAATATTCAGAAAAAAAAATGTAGCATCATTAATTTCAATATATGTGAAAGATAATGTGACAATGTATATGTAACTCAATAGACCAGAGTGGTACGTATTTTTCTAGGGGTAGTTAAGTAGTTATTGTATTTGGAGGATCCATCTGCCAATTTTGACTACAGTGAACATATTTAGTGGGTAAGGCAGAACATGGAAAGTGTGCATGGGTGTGTGTCCACGTAGATCTAGTTATACATGAATATGTTAGATAGGCAGTGGACCTGAAGATGAAGTCAGGTAAAAAAACACATTTCCCCTGTAACTCATTTCTTTATATTATAAGGATTGCTGTGTGTAAAGCATTATGAAAGAAGAAGAAACAATAATTTTAAGACCATCATAGCTGAATCTCTCCAATTATCACAGTAACTTAGTGATACTGAAAAAAAGGAGAGAACTCCTTCTAGGGCAATCATAGCTGGAGAGAAATTTGAGATATTTAATATCAAAAATATAAAGTTAAAATGAAATTTTTCTCTATTCTCATTACTTTCTCTAATGAGTTGATAGTCTTCAAAGATGATTACAAATAGTAAACACCATAGAGTGGAGAATATATAATTAAGAAAAATGGAAAGGAATGTATGCAAAAGGTAGAGAAACAAGATCACAAGAGTGACCTAAATAATGGGTAGATATTGGAAAAATATTGCCACATAGTTTCAAAGAAATGTCACTCAGAATGATACCCACAAAATGAATTAAGGTAGAGATATTGAGGAAGGAAATTAATGTAAAGAAGATATTATTAAAATAAAAGAAGAAAAGGAATGGAGAGAAAACATTTAAAGATGTAAGATATAATTAAAAACAGTAAGAAAAAATTAGACTTAAGGAACAAAACAGAGTCCAGTAAGAAAACAAAGTCTATGCTTGATGAAATCAGACAAAAGAACATGGAAAATTTTGAAATGCATTAAATATGATTTGAAAGATGATAGATAGTATAAAGATACCAAGAAGATCCAAAATAAACATAATGGGGAACATAAAACAAGAGAAAACACAACTATAAATACACAGCATAAAAATATTTAATAGACAAAGACTTTTTAGTCATAGAGATTTCAATATAAACATTTTATGTTCACATAGTCAAGGTCATTCATTATGCCTTACACAATAATCCTATTATTCCTATTCCTGTTATCATCTGGAATAATCTTAAAAGTTATTGAAATTCAATGGGAAGAATAATTCTGATGGTCCCTTAGACAAGGAATTAAAATATTCATTACAAGGAAGATGTCAACCTGCCTTAGATTGTTTTCACAGCATTATTTAAATCTAAAAGTTGTGGAGAGCTATATAGCAATTATTTTTCATAACTTGAATATGACCCAAAAATTGGAATATTTTAGTTTTCAAACAAAGTGCTTTCAGATATGCCAAAATTACAGTGCCCATTAGTGCATTACACAAAATAAACTTTGATAAATTTTGAAATTCAAGAAAATGGTAAAACTTAAGTATTCAATAAAAAAATTCTTTCATAAAAAGACAACTAGAAAAATGAACATCATTTTTTACATGGAAATAGGTTGAACAACAATAGGAATTACAGTTAAAGATGATATTGTGAAATATTAATATGACAATGAAATAAAGGAAGAAGTGCTAAAACCAAACAAAGCAAATACCAAAACAGTGAGAGAGGAGGTTGGGATGGAGTTATATTTATCCTGTTCTTCAACTTTTCTTCATGGAGTAAATAACTACCTTCCTACATTAAATAATATATGTTAAAAACAAAATATACTGAAAATACGATACACAGCAACCCGATTCTAAATCCCTCTACCTCTTTTCAAACAAAGACATAAAATCAAGAAGAACAAATAGGACTGCACAGCCATAGCGTCTATACTTTTTCATTGCTTGTATACAGAGAGCGTCATATTCTTAGAATTGTCTGTAAGTAGAGAAATAAAGTAATCCTAATAAAGCTCCCACTTCAAAGAACAGAGGTTTAAGAGATCATAAGATAAACTATGAGAGGAGGAGATGACTTAAAGGAAACACAGATGAAATCACCCCCAGAAAAAAGAAACAGAAATAAATGTCAAATTAAAAAACTTGTATCAGCACCTGGTGGTTCACAGAACTGACTCAAAGGAAAAGACTAGAAGTTGTGGGTAAAGAGTCATAGCAGTATCTGCATGCATTGATTCAAGGGGGAATCAGATATTTGGAGATGGATCAGTACCTCTTGGAGACAGATAAAGAAAGAAGAGAAGAAAGGAAAATGATGCTTCCTAAGAAATGAAAGAAAAATTAGACATGTCAATTCTTTTACAAGTGGGAAAAAAGCAAGATGATATTAACTAAACATCATATCAAATCTGCCCTGAAAAGAGAGATCAGGCTATTTTTCAAGTGCCCATGGGAATTTTACAAGAATATATCATGTGCCAAAGAAAAAGGAAGACTTCAGATATGTTCTTATATTAAAAGTACAGAGTTAACCATCTACTAACTGCAACTCAGTGGAAGTAGAAATTAATAAAACAAATCAAAATGATGTGTCTCTATTGGAAATTTTTAAATAAACAATGCTTTCTTAAAAGATGAAGTCCAAATATAACTCTATAATATTTATAAAATTTCCCTTATCCTATTAAATATAGCTACCCTCCCTTTGGTATGTTTTCCTTCCTCCTTATAAAAAAGACAAGGGAATAATTTATAACCTGTTATGATTTTGATATTAAGTATCCCCCAAACCTCATGTTAGGCAATGCAGGGAATGTTCAGAGTTGAAATGAGCAGATTATAAGAGCTATAACCTAATTAGAGAATTAATTCACTTAACAGATTAAAAAATTGAGTGGGAGTGGTAACTGTCGGCAGGTAGAACATGGCTGGAGAAGTAGGCTGGGAGGTATGTCCTTACTGATTATACATTGTCTCTCACTCCTTGTGTTCCCTCTCTCTCTCCCTTTCTCTCCAATTTCTGGCTGCCATGAAATGAGAGAAGCTTTCCTCCACCATGCTCTTCCACCATGATGTTCTACCTCATCTCCAGCTATGGAGTTGGCTGACCATGGACAGAACTTCAGAAACCATGAGCCCAAAATAAAGTTTTCCTCTTTGGAGTTGTTCATGTGCATTTACTCGAAAGAATGAGATAGAATACTAGGCACTGACATGCAGAGACCAAGAGATATATATATAATACATAATCCTTATGTGTCTTTTAAAATGGTACACATGTAGAGAGACATATATGCTATTGTATGTACACTTTCTGGTAAAGAATAATAAAAAATACCATGCTAATGTTTAAGGATGTGTAGGGAAAAAGAAGTATGTTTACTTTGCATTGTTATGTTTTGCATAATGTAAATTTCCAGATCATGAATATGTATATCCATATGTATCTACATATATATCTACATTATTTTTATTTAAAAATAAAATGTGCAATGTGAAGAGTGAGTTCATTGGCTGTATTTTAATGCCTTCTTGATACTTGTCTACATTAATAATTTATCTCTAAATTTAAAAAATAATTGTAAAGAAAATTTATAAAAAGTAATATTGAATAAAGGTAAAGCAGTACTATGAGAGAAATTCATCAACCCAAACACTGTTAGTAGATGGAAAAATAAGTATAAAAGCAAGACCAAGTATTTAAAAGACCAAATATTAGAATAAGAACCATAAAATAGAAGTAAAGAATTATTTGGCTTAGGAGATAAATAATTACCAAAGGAGTAGAACTAAGTTATATAGAAAATAAGCCCAAGTAAAAATAAATATATAAAGAAATGATTGTTTGAAAGCATAAATATCAGCTAATCCCATCAAATATAAGGCAAAAATGACAGTATTCAAAATAAGAAATTATAAACATGAAATGCCATAGAAACAATGAAAACTGCATCAATCAAAAGCAATTTTGTTACTTATGCAACTGTCTTGAAAACATAAATGAACTGTTTTCTAGGAAACTATAGCTTACTAGAAGTCATGACAAAAGGGTAGAAAATCTATACAATATAGCACACAATAAAAGTTTTTAAATACAGTATTGGAAAGCAAACTGCCCCAGATTTCTGTGTTTCTGCACATTCTTGACCTTCTGAGCAACACAAATTGATATGCTACAAAAGAATGAAGCCTCCTCTTCCCCATAGGTGTTTTCTACTGTGTAAGGCAATAGAGTCAGAGACACTTGCCTCCTCTTCCTATTCAAAGAATAGTGCAACCTCTTACAATCTTCCTGGAGCCAGTTGTTTACACTAAGGCTAGAGAACGTGGTCTGTTTTTGCAAGGGATTATATGTTTATGTTCTAGAGTTAAAGATGTTTCTATTTCCATCTTCATCTCCATCTCTACCGCGGCCTCTTTTTCCATCTACGGAGGGGAGGATGAGCAAAGACACCAGCCACTACTATATATCCATTGAGTTTCTTAAGTTCCATATTATCTGCAGTGCACACAGATGTAATGACAGCCTGGTTCTTTTCAAGTTGTGTTGTGGAGAACCAGGTGTGGAGTAACCTGCATTTGGAACTTGTTCTGGGTGCTGTTATTACCATGAGCAAATAATTCATTCCTTTTATATGTACATTAATTGTTGGAAATATATGACAAAAAAAAAGAAAAAGAAACCCATTTACAAAACCTATCACAAAACATTCAGGGCCAAGACTAAGAATGGGGAAATATTTGTACAAAAATAACTGAGGTGTTTGTAAATGGAATAAAAATGTCTTGATCAAAATGCATTTCTTTAGGAGGACAAATCGTTTAGATGTCATTTCTCTATAAAATAATCTATAAATTTAGAGCAATTCCAAGAGGAAAATGCCTATTAGATAATGTTTTAACAAGTTGAAATAAATAAGCAAACAAGGTAGAAAATAACAAATATGGTTGGAAAAAAATTTTAAAAGACAGCAACAAGTAGGAACTTACTCTAATAGACATTAAAACAGAATGCAATTAGTATTCTGGTAGGAGTTGATGGATATATTGAACAACCGATGGAATGCAAAATAAAGTACTAATAAATTACAAAAAATTAAGTTTAACATATATAGGCCACATTCACAGTAGTATGGAATATATGAAGAACAGAGTAAATTGTAGTGCAACCTGGCAATGACATTGCAAAAAATACTTCTCTGTTCTTAAATTACAATGAACATTAAATTGATTCAATACTTAAATGCACATTAAAATAAAATACTTTAGAAATTTTTTAGACAGTTTAAAGAGCTAACTCATGAAATAAACACATAAAGATTATCTATAGGTATACAAAGAAAAACTTTAATAAACCACTGTATAAAAGACTTATGAAACTACAGAAAAATGGGGGAAAGATAAATAGCTCATTAAAATGATATTTAAGGGGTTCTAAAACATACAAAAGATGTTTAACTTATCATAATATAAATGTGTTAATCAGTTTTCTATCAGTGTGACAAAATACCTAAGATAATCAAATGATAAAGAAGAAAGGCTTATTTTGACTAGCAGTTTTGGGAATTTCTGTCTATGGTTGTGCAGATCCATTGCTTTTGGACCTGTGGTGAAGCAGCATGTCATGGTAGGTGCATAATGGAGAAAGTTGCTCCCATCTTGTTTTGGCTAGGTGCAAAAGAGAAACAGAAAGAGACCAATGCCCCACAATCCCCTTTGAGGCACACGTATAATGACTGAAAGCCTACACTAGGCCCTACTTAGATTTTCAACACCCTCCAACAGTGGCTAGTTCAAAACTAAGATTTTAACACATAGGACTTTGGGGAATATTCCACCTGAACTATAGCAATAAGAAAGACAAGCAAGAATGATTCAGTGATACACAAATGTGCACATACCAGATAGTCCAAGAAAAAAATCTCACAATCATTTTTACTAGAAAATATCTGATAAAAAGAAATATCATACTACAACAGGGGAGATAGTGCAAATTAATATAACAATTTTAGAGAGCAACTGAAAATATCCATCAACATTTTAAATTATAGATATTCTTTGGGCAGCATTTCCATTTTCAAGAATTTATCCTGCAGATTTACTCACACATATGGGAAATAATGTAAGTATGTGGTTAATGAGTATGGCAATTTTAGTAATTGCAAAAGATTAGAAAGAAACTTTGACTTAAAAAATTATCTGCTGTTATATCTCTACATTGTCAATTTAGCTATGAATAAAAATATCAAAAAACTAAGTGGAAATTTTTCTTTGTCAATAAGGAATATTCCATTAGACTTTTTTACATGAAAAAAGTATATGCAGAACATTGGCACCATTTCTATAATAAAAGAAAAAAATGTGTGTACACACATATACATATATGAATGTGTTTACAAAATGTATAAAATATTTCCCAAAGAATATGCAAATATGATATTGTTTAGCTGAAAAGAGAATCTGGTTTTAGAGTTACAATTAAGAGAAAAAGGTTTCATTTTATCAGATTTTTAAAATTTAGAATTTTAAGTCATACCAAGTATTATCAATTCAAAAACAAATTCTAAAGAAACATTTAAATTAAAAATTAGAAGTCAGAAATTAAAACAGATTTCATTCTTGAATAATAATGTCTTACAAATGGAAATTAATTGTCAAAGTTCATAGATTACTAACAAGAGCCTGACTAAATGAAAACCACTCTCCTAAATGACTAGTGAATCATGAAGAGACCAAATGTGCAATTAGAGGTTTATAAAAAGCAATGGAAATATAAATATCACACATCAAAAAATGGGATGCCACTAAAACTCTATGTCAATTAAAACCATAAGTATTTTTAATTAAAAGGAAAATGGTTGAACTTTGTTTATAACTGAAGAAATTAAAGTATATCCAAATGGAAAGAGAAGAATAATGAAGTAGCACTTATTAATGAACTGGATAATTTAAATCAACAAAATTTGTAATCAAGTAAAGCATTGGCTTCTGATCCATTGAAGAGACCTTTAGTGAAAGGAATCAATAGGAACAAGAAGTGAAATAATACTTAAAATGTGGAACATATTACATATACAAATGAAGATTTATGTCTCATTCTCCTATGTATATATGCACATTTATATGTATGTACAATCTTCTTATCTGACTTCTTTATTTTTCTATTCCCAAAACACAAGAGTGAAACAAACAGATAAAATAAAAAGGAAGATAGAGTGAAAGTATCCCTGGATTGAAAAGCAGATGGAAGAAGAAATTCTAGTTGTGTAATTATGACCTAAGAATTACTTATCTAACAAAATAAGGGACAACATAAGATGCTGAGTATACAAACTATTAAAAATGGCTAAAATTTTTGAGGTCATACTATGTACTGTCCTGTTTTAATTGCTAGTTTAACCCCTCTCAACAATCCTCTTACATAGGTCTTATTTTGTTCATTTTGTATTAGTG
Source organism: Glaucomys volans (assembly GCA_020662805.1). NCBI lineage: Eukaryota > Metazoa > Chordata > Mammalia > Rodentia > Sciuridae > Glaucomys > Glaucomys volans. Next base: position 348,533 of record JAJEJO010005801.1, read on the forward strand.
CATTATAGTTATTCACAGAAGTGGGCTTTTCTTGACATAATCGATATGTATGGAATACTGTTTGCTCCATTTCAGTCTCTGGGCTTTCCTCTCCTCTCCTACCTTCCATTTTTCTTTTTCTTTGCTCTATTAGTCTTTTTCAATTTTTTTTTATAGACATACATGTAGGTGAAATTCTCTGTGGCATATTCTTACATATATAATTTGGTCAATTTCATTCCACAGTCCTTCCCTTTTCCTGTCTCTCTCCCTTTCTCCTATACCCCTTTCCTCTACTGTATAGATCTCCTTTCAATTTCATGGGATTCTCCCTCCCCCAAGACACACACACACTTATTCCCTCCTCATTTTGCTCTAGCTTTCACAAATGAAAAAAAAAATCACCCTTGACTTTCTATTTTGGATTATTTAACTTCGCATGAGGCTCTGCAGTTCCATTCCTTTACCAGAAAATGCCACAATTTCCTTCCTCTTTATGGGTGAGTAAAAAACCATTGTGTATATACCACATTTTCCTTATACATTTATCTGTTGATGGGTGCCTGGGCTTGTTTTATAATATGGCTATTGTGAATTATGCTACTATAAATACTGATGTACCTTTATCTACATAGTATTATGTATCTTAGTTCTTTTTTTAAAAAAATATTTATTTTAATTCATTGTAGACAAATGTAGTAGAGCTATTGTTTCTCTGGTTGTACACAAAGGAGACCCACACCATCTGTGCATTCAGACATGTACACAGGGCAATTATGTCTGTTTCATTCTGCTATTATTCTTACCCCCCCCACCCTGATCCCACCACTCCCTTCCCTCTGTGCAATCTAACATTCCTCCATTCTTGCCTCCCTTCCACTCCACATTATACATCATCATTCACATATCGAGAGATCATTTAGCCTTTTGGTTTTGGGAATTGGCTAATCTCATTTAGCATGACAGACTCCAACATCATCCATTTACCTGCAAATGCCAAAGTTTTATTCTTCTTTATGGCTGAGTAATATTACATTGTGTATATATACCACAGTTTCTTTATCCATTCATCTATTGAACAGCATCTAGCTTTTGTGAATTGAGTAGCTATGCACATTGATATGGCTGCATCACTGTAGTAATCTGATTTTAAGTCCTTTGGGTATAGACCAAGGAGTGGGATAGCAGGGTCAAATGGTGGATCCATTCCAAGTTTTCTAAGGAATCTCCACACTGCTTTCCAGAGTGGCTGCACCAACTTGCAATCCCACCAGCAATGTGGGAGTGTACCCTTTTCCCCACATCCTCACCAACACCTGTTGTTGCCTGTATTCTTAATAAGAGACATTCTAGTTGGGGTAAGATGAAATCTTAAGGTGGTTTTGATTTGCATTTCTCTTATAACAAGGGATGTTGAACATTTTTTCATAAATCTGTTGATTGCTTGTAGATCTTCCTCTGTAAAGTGTCTGCTCATTTCCTTGGCCCATTTATTGATTGGGTTATTAGTGTTCTTGGTGTAAGATTTTTGAGTGCTTTGTAGATTCTGGAGATTAGTGCTCTATCTGAAGTGTGTATGGCAAAGATATTCTCCCACTCTGAAGGTTATCTCTTCACATGGCCGATTGTTTCCTTTGCTGAGAAAAAGTTTTTAGTTTGACTCTATCCCAATCATTGATTCCTGCTTTTATTTCTTGCACTTTGGGACTCATGTTAGGGAAATCTGGTCCTAGGCCAACATGATGAAGATTTGGACCTATTTTCTCTTCTATTAAGTGCATATTCTCTGGTCTAAATCCTAGGTCCTTGATCATTCTGAGTTGAGTTTTGTACAGGGTGAGAGATATGCGTTTAGTTTCATTTTGCTGCATATGGATTTCCAGTTTTCCCAGCACCATTTGTTAAAGAGGCTATCTTTTCTCCATTGTATGTTTTTGGCTCCATTGTCAAGTATGAGATACCTGTATTTATGTGGATTTGTCTCTGTATCCTCTATTCTGCACCATTGATCTACCTGTCTATTGTGGTGCCAATACCATGCTGTTTTTGTTACTCTTGCTCTGTAATGTAGTTGAAGGTCTGGTATTGTGATACCCCCTGCTTCCCTCTTCTTGCTAAGAATTATTTTGACTATTCTGGGTCTCTTATTCCTCCAAATGAATTTCATGATTGCTTGCTCTAATTCTATGAGGTCCGTCAATGGGATTTTAATGGGAATTGCATTGAACTTGTATACCACTTTTGGTAGTATGACCATTTTGACAATATTAATTCTGCCTATCCAAGAACATGGGAGATCTTTCCATCTTCTCAGATTTTCTTTAATTTCTTTCTTTAGTGTTCAGTAGTTCCCATTATAGAGGTCTTTCATCTCTTTTGTTAGATTGATTCCCAAGTATTTTATTTCTTTTGAGGCTATTGTGAATGGAGTAGTTTTCCTAATTTCTGTTTCAGAGGATTCATCACTTATTAATAAAAATGCAGACTGCGCAGCCTCTCCTGGGCGGTCTGGCCTGGAGAGGCTGGAGTCTCTGGCTCTGGTGGTGATTTTGGACTCTTCGTGCCATTTTTCAGCTTCCCTGGCAGAGAGCGACCATCTGCGACTTCCTGAGCCCGCAGAGCTGAGCTCCGGTCTTCCACACCACTGCTCGGCCTCTCCTGGGAGGTCTGGCCTGGAGGGGCTAGAGTCTCTGGCTCCAGCGGCTGCCTCTGCCCAGAAGCATTGATCACTCCCAAACTGGAGGAAGTGGGACAGCAGCTTTCTTGGGTCACCGCTTGATCAAGCACCTCTCAAACATCAGGTGAGTTACTGCAAACCTGCAGGGACACTCTAAGTCTTTACAGGAAAATTGCATTCCCTCTGATTCACACTACTAGAGGGGAAGATACATGAGCAACATGAGAAAACATGGGAAGAAAGTGTCCCAAACAAATCTAGATGATATATCAAGAGAACCCAAAGACAGCATGGTAGAAGGAATGACAGAAAGGGAGTTCAGAATGTTCATAATTAAAGTGATCCGAGAAGAGAATGATGTGACAAGAGAGCAAATTCAGGCTATGAATAATCAGCTAAAAGAGCAATTGCAGGAAGCAAAAAATCATTTCAATAAAGAGATAGAAGTTCTGAGAAAAAAACAAACAGAAATCCTTGAAGGAAAGAAGGAAATGAAGGAAGCAATAAACCAAGTGAAAAACTCAATAGAAAGCATAATTAACAGAATAGATTACTTGGAAGACAGAACCTCAGACAATGAAGACAAAATATTTAATCTTGAAAACAAAGTCGAACAAACAGAGAAGATGGATAGGAATCATGAACGAAACCTCCAAGAAATATGGGACATCATGAAAAGACAAAATTTAAAAGTTATTGGGATTGAGGAAGGCACAGAGATACAAACCAAGGGTATGAATAATCTGTTCAGTGAAATAATATCAGAAAATTTCCCAAATATGATGAATGAGATGGTAAATCAATTCCAAGAGGCCTACAGGACACAAAAAGCACAGAATTTCCACAGATCCACACCAAGGCACATTATAATGAAAATACCTAACATACAAAACAAAGATAGAATTTTAAAGGCTGCAAGAGAAAAGCATCAGATTACCTACAGGGGGAAACCGATACGGATATCAGCAGATTTCTCAGCCCAGACCCTAAAAGCAAGAAGGGCCTGGAACAACATATTTCAGGCTCTGAAAGAAAACGGATGCCAACCAAGAATCTTATACCCAGCAAAACTTACCTTCAGATTTGATGACAAAATAAAATCCTTCCATGATAAACAAAAACATAAAGAATTCACAAAGAGAAAGCCTGCCCTACAGAATATTCTCAACAAAATTTTTGAAGAGCAAGAAATGAAAAACAACAATCACAGCCGAGATGGGGAGGAATTACCCTAAAGAAAGAGTCAAACAAAGTAGAAATAAAGTTAAGCTAAAAACCCCCAAAAAGCTAAAATGGCAGGAAATACAAGTCATATCTCACTAATAAGCCTGAATGTAAATGGCCTAAACTCATCAATCAAAAGACATAGACTGGGAGATTGGATTAAAATGAAAGACCCAACAATATGCTGCCTTCAAGAGACTCACCTCATAGAAAAACATGCCCACAGACTAAAGCTGAAAGGTTGGGAAAAAATATACCATGCATACAATGGTGAGTAAAAAAGCAGGAGTTTCCATCCTCATTTCAGATAAAGCAGACTTCAAGCCAAAGTTAGTCAGAAGGGATAAAGAAAGACATTTCATACTGCTTAAAGGAAGCATAAATCAGCAAGACATAACAATCATAAATATTTATGCACCAAACAATGGTGCATCCACATACGTCAATCAGACCCTTCTCAATTTCAGGTACCAAATAGACAAAAACACCATAATACTGGGGGACTTTAACACTCCTCTCTCACCATTGGACAGATCTTCCAAGGAAAAATTGAACAAAGAAACCATAGCACTCAATGACACAATCGCTAATTTGGACTTAACAGACATATATAAAATATTCCATCCATCGAAAAGCGAATACACTTTCTTCTCAGCAGCTCATGGTTCCTTCTCTAAAATAGACCATATGCTATGCCACAAAGCTACTCTTAGCAAATACAAAAACATAGAGATACTACCTTGTATACTATCAGATCATAATGGAATGAAATTAGATATCAATGAAAAAGTTAAAAACAGAAACTACTCCAAGACCTGGAGATTAAATAATATGCTATTGAATAATGCATGGATAACAGAAGACATTAAGGGAGAAATTAAAAGATTCTTAGAGGTCAACGAGAACAAAAATACAACATATCAAAATCTCTGGGACACTATGAAAGCAGTGCTAAGAGGAAAATTCATTGCATGGAGTGCTTTTAATAAAAGAATGAAAAGTCAACAAATCAATGATCTCACACTACAGCTCAAAGCCCTAGAAAAGGAGGAACATATAATCACCAAAAGTAGCAGAGGATAGGAAATAATCAAAATTAGAGCTGAAATCAATGAAATGGAAAAAAAGAAATAATTAAAAAAATTGACAAAACAACAACTTAATTCATTGAAAAAATATACAAAATTGATGAACCCTTAACCACGCTAATGAAGAGAAGGAGAGAGAAAATCCAAATTACTAAAATTCATGATGGAAATGGAAATATTACAACAGACACAATTGAAATACAAAACATAATAAGAAGCTACTTTGAAAATTTATACTCCAACAAAATAGAAAACCTGGAAGACATGAACAGGTTCCTAGAGGCATAT
>JAJEJO010005801.1:358788-438958 GCA_020662805.1 Glaucomys volans
ATAAAAATGCATTAGATTTATGAACATTAATTTTATATCCTGCTACTTTACTGAATTCATTTATGAGTTCCAGAAGTTTTCTGGTGGAATTTTTAGGCTCTTCTAAAGAGAGAATCATGTCATCAGTAAATAGAGATAGTTTAAGCTCTTCTTTTCCTATTCGTATCCCTTTAAATTCTTTGGTGTGTCTAATTGCTCTGGCTAGAGTGGGGCATAATGTTGAATAGAAGTGGTGAAAGAACATATCCCTGCCTTGTTCCAGTTTTCAGGGGGAATGCTTTCACATTTCTCCATTTAGAATGATGTTAGTTGTGGGGTTAGCGTAGATATCCTTTGCATTGTTAGGGAACGTTTCTACTATCCCTATCTTTTCTAGTGTTTTGAGCATGAAGGGGTGCTCTATTTCATCAAAAGCTTTTCTGCATCTATTGAAATAATCATGTGGTTCTTGACTTAAGTCTGTTGATGTGGTGAATTACATTTATTGATTTCCAGATGTTTGTTCAACCTTGCATCCTGGGATGAAATCCACTTGATCATGGTGCACTCTTTTTAATATGCTTTTGTATGTGATTCGCTAAAATTTTGGTAAGAATTTTTGAATTTATGTTCATAAGGGATATTGGTCTGAAATTTTCTTTCCTTGATGAGTCCTTCTCTGGTTTTGGTATCAGGGTGATATTAGTTTCATAGAATGAGTTTGGAAGTGTTCCCTCCTCCTCTATTTCATGGAATACTTTGAGGAGTATTGGAATGAGCTCTTCTTTGAAGGTCTTGTAGAACTCGGCTGTGAATCCATCTAGTCCTGGACTTTTCCGTGTTGGTAGGCTTTTGATGACTTCTATTTCATTCCTTGGAATTGATCTATTTAAATTCTGTATGTCCTCCAGATTCAGTTTGGTTGGCTCATATGCCTCTAGGAATCTGTTGATGTCTTTGAGATTTTTTATTTTGTTGGAGTATAAGTTTTCAAAATAGCTTCTAATTATGTTTTGTGTTTCAATATTGTCTGTTGTGATATTTCTTTCCTTTTTCATCACGAATTTTAGTAATTTGAGTTTTCTCTCTCCTTTTCGTTAGTGTGCCTAAGGGTTTATCAATTTTGTATATTTTTTCAATGAATTAAGTTTTTGTTTTGTCAATTTTTTTAATTGTTTCTTTTCTTTCAATTTCATTGATTTCAGCTCTGATTTTAATTATTTCTACTACTTTTGGTGATATGCTGTTCATCTTTTTCTAGGGCTTTAAGCTGTAATGTGAGATTATTTATTTGTTTACTTTTCATTCTTTTATTGAATGTGCTCCATGCAATGAATTTTCCTCTTAGCACTGCTTTCATAGTATTCCAGAGATTTTGATATGTTGTATCATTTTTCTCATTGATATCTAAGAAATTTTTTATTTCCCCCCGATGTCTTCTGTTATCCATGCATCATTCAATAGCATATTATTTAATTTCCAGGTGTTGGAGTAGTTTCTCTTTTTTATTTTATCGCTGATTTCTAATTTGATTCCATTATGGTCTGATAGAATACAAGGTCATATCTCTATCTTTTTGTATTAGCTAAGAGTAGCTTTGTGGCATAACATATGGTCTATTTTAGAAAAGGATCCATGTGCTGCTGAGAAGAAAGTGTATTCACTTCTTGATGGATGAAATATTCTAAACATGTCTGTTATGTCTAAATTAGCAATTGTGTTATTGAGTTCTATAGTTTCTTTGTTCATTTTTTGCTTGGAATATCTGTCCAATGGTGAGAGGGGTGTGTAAAAGTCACCCAGTATTATTGTGTTGTGGTCTATTTGGTTCCTGGAGTTGAGAAGGATTTGACTGACATACATGGATGCACCATCGTTTGGGGCATAAATATATATGATTGTTATGTCTTGCTGATTTATGCTTCCCTTAAGCAGTATGAAATGTCTTCCATTATCCCTTCTAACTATTTTTGGCTTGAAGTTCACTTTATCTGAAACCCCTGCTTTTTTACTGAGTCAGTGTGGGTGTTATGCTTTTCCCCATCCTTTTACCTTTATTCTGTGGGTATCTTTTTCTATGAGATGCATCTCCTGGATGTAGCATATTGTCGAGTCTTTCTTTTTAATCCAATATGCTAGTCTATGTCTTATGATGGATGAATTCAGGCCATTAACATTCAAGATTATTATTGAGATATGATTTGTATTCCCAATCATTATGGCTTATTTTTGGTTTTTAACTTGACTTGGTTTCTTCTTTATTTGGCTATTGCTTTATGGTAGTTCCTCCCTATGCTGGCTTACATTGTTGATCTCATTTCTTTCTCATGGAATATTTTTTTAGAATGCTCTGTAGTGCTGGTTTTCTCTTTGTAAATTATTTTATCTTTTGTTTATCATAGAAGAATTTTATTTCATATCGAATCTGGAGGGTATAAGATTCTTGGCATCCATTTTCTTTCAGGGCTTGGAATTCATTATTCCAGGCCATCCTTGCTTTTAGGGTCTGTGTTGAGAAATCTGCAGGTAACTGTATTGGTTTCCCCCTGAATGTAATCTGTTTTTTTCTCTCGCAGCCTTTAAAATTCTATCTTTATTTTGTATGTTAGGTATTTTCATTATAATGTGTCTTGGTGTGGACCTGTTGTAGTTTTGTACCTTTGGTGTCCTGTAAGCCTCTCATATTTGATTTTCCATTTTATTCTTCAGATGTGAGAAATTTTCTGGTATTATTTCATTGAATAGATTATTCATTCCTTTGGTTTGTATCTCTGTGCCTTCCTCAACCCCAATAATTCTTAAATTTGGTATTTTCATGATATCCCTTAATTCCTGTAGGCTTTTTTCATGAATTCTTACCATCTTCTCTGTTTGGTCAACTTTGTTTTCAAGATTAAATATTTTGTCTTCAATGTCTGATGTCCTATCCTCCAGGTGATCAAGCCTGCTGGTTATGCTGTCTATTGAGTTTTTAATTTCGTTTATTTTTTTCCTTCATTTCAATGATTTCTGTTTGGTTCGTTTCAACATCTCTATCTCTTTATTGAAATGATCTTCTGCTTTCTGCATCTGTTCTTTTAACTGTTGAGTGGTGCGATCATTCATTTCCTGCATTTTCTCTCTCATCTCATCGTTTGCTTCTCTGATCATTTTAATTATGTACATTCTGAACTCCCTTTCTGACATTTCTTCTACCATGTTATCACTGGATTCTGTTGATGTAGTATCTAGGTATATTTGAGACACTTTCTTCCCCTGTCTTCTCATGTTGTTCATGTATCTTTCCTTCTATCCATGAGAATCTGAGGAATAGCAGCTTCGCCCCTTAAAACAAGTGGTGTCCCTGAAGGTTTCCAATTTCTCACCTCCTAGTCTTCAGTAGCACTAGACCGCAGGCCGGGACCAGGTTGGAATAAGACTTGGCCTCTGGGCTAGGCCTCCCAAAGTGGGAGCCTCAAGTGTGTGCTCTGTGTTCCCTTCCCCCATACTGAAGGCTCCCACTTCTACACTGTGCTTGCCACCCCCTCAGAGGTCCCACGGAAGCACTCTGGGCTGATGTTCTGGTTGGGGAACTCTCATCCATCTGCACTGGGCTAAGCCTGATGTCTGTTGCTGGGTCCACCTCCGGACCTGGAATTCTCTGATTTTTAGTTCTTTTGCCTATATATTGATTAGTTTATTTGGCTTTTTTTTGTTGTTGTTCTTAAGTTTTTTGAGTTACTTATATATTCTGGGTATTAATTCCCTGACAGAAGTGTAGTTAGCAAAGATTTTCTCCCATTCTGTAGGTGCTTCCATCACATTCTTAATTATTTTATTTCCTATGCAGAGCTTTTTAATGTGATGGCATTCCACTTAATAAGTCTTGTTTTTTTTTTTTTCTTTTATTTTAGGCGTATGGCTATGGAAGTCAATGTCGTCAACAATGTGTGGGATTGTTAAGCCCATATTATCTTTTAAAAGTTTCAGAATTTCTTCTGGAAGATTTTGATTCTCTGTGAATTGACTTTTGTTAAAGTTAAAAGACAGAGAGCTAGAATTCATTCTTCTACATGTGTATATGCAGTTTTCCCATCTCAATTTGTTTAAAAAGGCTACTGTTCTCCAATGTATATTGTTTTACAGCTTTGTCAAATATCAGATGACTGTATCTATGTGGATTTGTCTCTGTGTCTTCTGCTTAATTCTATTGATCTCCATATCTGTTCAATGCCAATTCCATGCTGTTTTTATTATGGCTCTGTAATTTGATATCAGTATTGTGATGCCTCCTTCTTCTTCAGTATTGTTTTTAAACATATGAAAATCAATAAATGTAATTCACCAAATAAATAAAACGAAAGATAAGAATCAGGCTATCATCAGTAGAAGTAGAAAAAATCTTTTACAAAATCCAGCACCATTCATTTAAAAAATGCTGGATAAACAAAGAATGGATGAACTTGCTCAACACTATGATAGATATACACAACAAATCCAAAACCAACATCATATTTAATGGAGAAAAATTGACAGCACTTTATACAAAATCAAGAACAAGACAAGAATGCTTACTCTCTCTATTCCTACTCAATATATCCTTGAAACTCTGATTAGAGCAATCAGGCAAGAGAAGGAAATTAAAGGGATACAAATAGAAAAAGAAGCCAAATCATCTCTATTTTTCCATGATGTGCTCTTATATCTAGAGGATCAGAAAACAAAATGAAAACTCTACCAGAAGACTTCTAGAACTCATAAAATTCAGCAAAGTAGTAGGATACAATAGCAACATAAAAAAAATCAATTACTTTCCTATACGCCAGTAATAAGTCTACTGAGAAACAAATGAGGAAAATTATCCTATTCATAACTGATAAACTCAAAAAAACATCCTGGGAACAAATCTAACCCAGAAGGTGAAAGACCTGTACAATGAAAACTGTAAACACTGAAAAAAGAAATTGAAGAAAACTTTAGAAGGTGAAGAGATCTCCATGTGTTCTTGGTTAGGCAGAATTAATATTGTCAAAATGGCTATAAAGCCAAGACCAAACTCACTTCTGAAGCATTCAAGTAATAAGAAGTGAGGCATAACACCAAATTAATAGTATAGAGATTTACTTAGTGAAAGGCATAAGTAAATAAGTAAATATACACTCACAGAAACTTAAATATGCCTTATAATAATATAATAGCAAATTTTAGAAAAAATAAAACAAAGGAATAAAAAGTTCTTCAAAATACAAATAAGGCTTGAAAAATATAGAAACATTCTTTCCTTTGTGGGAGTTTTTGACTATTATAAGTCATTTTCTCAAACTTAGCAAAACTTGTTATAAAAGAATGTTACTGACAGAGGATCAGACAACTAGGTTAGTGGAAAAATATAGCTTAGATTTAGTGCCATGGTATGTTGTAGCCACAGGCAAAAGCTCACATGAATTTATTTTTTCCACTTTTCTCAACTGTGCTTTCAGTGACTTCATGTTGGTGGTCTGAAATAGCTCAAAGCAGCAGTAATTTACACCATGAAAATTGACAGTATTTTTTTTTTTTTTTGGTACTAGGGATTGAACCCAGGAGCACTCGGCCACTGAGCCACATCCCCAGCCCTATTTTTGTATTTTATTTAGAGACAGGGTCTCACTGAGTGGCTTAGGGCCTCGCTGGCTTTGAACTCTCGATCCTCCTGCCTCAGTCTCCCGAGTGGCTGGGATTACAGGTGTGCGCCACTGCGCCCGGCTGACAGTATTCTTAAAACATAATGATATGTAGTTGTCACATGATAAAATTAGCCTCATTCATTAGTTTAGGAAGAGGTTCTAAAATGGTGTTAGTCTTACATCCTGGTGGTATTAGTAAACATTCATTAATCTTGCTTTTATAATTTCTTGCATTTAAAAAATGTTTCTCCTGAGGGAATACTCTTCATTATTTTCTTTTATTAAAGTTATTTTATTTTTTTCCTTCTGCTTTGCTCAGAGAGATATTTGTAACATAAGAAATGCTTCATTCCCATCTAGAGTATCCTGGCTAAGTACTAATCTGAATAAACCTTGAAGATTGAAATTCAAGGTGACCCTCTAGTTTCTGAGATCAAGTTTCATCTTTGGACGGCTATAGCTTTTAGAAAAAATGTTTATTGAGTTGAAATTAGCCTTCCTGTAAATCTGAAGTTACAAACAAGTTAATCCTTTCTTTATAGACTATGGTACTTCTCCCAAATTCAGACTAAAGCCAAACCTTTTCTCAATGTGTCTTTTGACTCTTCCTATTAAGATTTCTATGAATCACTTTGATGGAAAAAGTTACAATAATGGAATTTATGTGGATTAAATATTTATTTTACAATATTAGAACAAGGCAACTATGAGAATTGGTTAAACAATCTCTTGTTTGTTACCTGATAGCAGGCAAGTGGAAAAATAGGCTTGTACTGGGGAAGAGGCAAAATAGACTAAGAAACTATGAGAACTAAATGGAACCAACAGTTTAAACCAGAAGCAAATTGTCTGCCCCTCACCTCCTTAAAGCATACAATATCAATGAAATAGGTGACCTACAAGGGAAATCGGCATCCTGCATTAAGGGACTAAGTGTGCTTCAGGAGTAGGACAAATCAAAGGAGATTGTGGGGGAGGAGGGAACTGCTGGGCCTCTCAAGTTTCTGCACATCTTGTTAGAAGAGGTTTTGACCATTTTAATTCCAGAATTTCTTCTGAAGAATGTGCATATAGTAAACCACCTTGGAAAGATAGAGGCAGTCTTTCCTTATGAAGCAGATCATCTATTTGTTTCTTCATCAACATAATAAAAATGTTATCATCTAGGCTTTCCTAAGCTTAGCATTCCTCATTTTTGTTGGACAGCAACAAATTGGGCCATTCTCCTTTGCCTCTGTGGGGTGTGGGCACAAGAGGAACCAATGCAAGCACGGAGTTCATGCTGCTGTCGTGCTGTAAGCAATAAAGTCCTTTGATTCTGATCCAAGATTTCTGTGTCTTCTGAAAGCATCCAGGAAGCTGTGGCAGACTAATTTGATAAAATGCAAGATGAGTACAATCTAAGACTCTTCACAATTTTTGACAAAGATTCATGGAATGTGGAGGAGCTGCAGGCCTGACTGTGCTCTCCTTAGGTGGCTTAACAAGGTAAGCCAGCAGATCTGTGACATCAATGTGCTACAGTGCTGCAACAGTGTCTGCCTGTCACCAACACTCTAAACCTTAGCATCGCTGCTGCTTCCCTTTCTAAATCTCATGCAAATTTCTCTAGTGCCTAACTTTTGCCCAGATCCACGTAGGAAAGGGAATTTCAGGATACATGGTTTCGGTTTAGCTAATTCAATAGGCTACAGAGTCATGACAGAGGGGGAGTTTATTTCTGTAAATTCAATCTGTGTTCTGTGAAGAAGGCCCACAATCAACATGTAATTCAGTGCTGTTCCAATATCTCTGAGTTGTACAGGCATCCAAAGGCCTGACCATGAATCTCCTTTCTCTTGCCAGTCTTCCACTACAGTGTAAAACACTGGTCAGTTTCACTATCAGTTAAACCAGATGCATTCTACCAGGTTGCTAACCTAATGGGTTTCTCCTTTCATAAAATTACTCAAAAGAGCCAATCACATCCTCCCTTGACCACCCAGGGCTGCCCTCCCTTTTGACACTATGAACTTTGCTACCCACAGACATGGTTGCTTCCCTCTGTTCCCCAGTGCAATTCACATGTGCCCCTACATGGTACAATCTCCTCCTGCTGCTGAATTGTGAGCTTTTACAACTAATAAACTGTTACTGAGCACATCTGTCCAGTCTCAGATGTCATGTGTTTAGCAAATATCTAGGGCAGGAATTGCTTCTTTATTGATAGCTTAAAGAGAAAATGAACAAAAGAGGCTGGCTTTGAGACTTTTGTTGGAAAACACAATTCAATGTGCGTGATTTTGTGTAGTTCTGAGCCAAGCCTCAAGAGTTTTGCTATGGCTAAACTGTATGTGTCTCCCAATCAATCTGTATGCTGGACCCATCCCCAAATACTTTAAGTCATGGAATAATTAAGTTATATCATGCTTTATATCATTGAGTTTAGTGACAACATGCAAGTTCTATTTCTCTTATTGTATACACTGAGAGCACAGAATATTTTTATAATTTTTGAATATTAATCTGCTATCATACTTATTGACCTAAGGATTCTGAAATGTACCTTTTTCTTTCAGAAAGAGGAAAGTCTTCTCCCCATATTCTGTCTTTGTATGTCCTTCCTGATTTCTCAGACTGCAATAACACACCATAGTTATTGACTCTTGGCAAATGATTTTTCTTGACTAAGATGTATAGATTCTTTTATTATAGCCTAGTATTGGACTTCAGTTTTCCATGACCTAGTTTTGTAGTAGTATTTGCAATCTTCTGATTACTTCTGACATAGTATACAGAAGCAAATTACCAAAAGTCAAACAACTATTTTAGCTCAAAGCAGCTAGGAGCTTGCCTTAAATATACAGAATTGGAAAATCCTCCACATTTTACTTTCATCCAATTCTTAAATATAACCTGTCTGTCCCCAGAGGTAAAATGTTTCAAATACTTTTTTTCTTACCTACATAAGAGGTGCTTTTTCCCTGTCTGTTTGGGCATTTCTCCTCTGTTGTATTTTTCTTGTTCACTTATTATCTATTGATGGCTTCTCCATTTGCCACCCCTCTCATATACCTCCCTAGTCTAGATTATATTTTCCTTCACATTGTTCATATTATCATACTATCCATGTTACTAGATTGTTCTTTCTCTCATTTTACTCCATATTAAATGATGCTTTCTGATTTCAGATTCTCTTCCACATACTCACACAGGGTATGTGTTCATTTTTATTTCATTTATTTAGCTTTTAGTATTTATGTACTCTATTTTTCTGATAACTTTAAAGAAAATCACATTTTATAAAGTGAGTATGTTAGGAGTCTCTGAAGTTTATTGGGACCCTCCTTTAATGGATAAGACAGTAAAGACTCAGAAATGTTAAGCATTTTATTTAAGTTTATACAGCAGGTTAAGGTGCAAAATAGCAGTCTAATTCACCTTTTATAATAGTTCTAGCTTATCTTGGAAGAGGGGGCATTGTCACTAATTTCTAACTTTACAGGTACCAATTTATTACCTGCCTAGGTAATTGGAGAGTTTGGATTGTAAACAAATGTACTTGAACACTGAGATAGTTTCACCAGTGTGTGGATTATCTCAGCAGCCTTCGTTATATTTGCATGTAATGACAACTTTTCATAAAGAGAGCAAATTTTGTCCACATCCTTTGGAAAGACTACTGACTGTCCATTTCTTCTCAGGCTTTTTAAAATGCACACAAATTTGAAAAATCAATTAATACTCCTCAATCCTCACGTGATTTCTTTGAGTTCCTAAATTACTCAGCTATTACCAGATAAACACAACCAATTACTCTCAATTTATGTCAGCTAGCAATAACCTTCAAACTATGAAAAATGCAGAAAAGTGAAAGGAGACTTCATAAAACAACCTATTCTCCTTTCAATCTTTATGCATTTATCCTTAACTCTAAAAATAGTATTGAATTCATTGGTTCAGGTCATTGTTGTTTGCCTATTCAAACAAAATATTTTTGTTAAAACAAAAACGTTAAAAGTCAAAGTTAAATACAGTAATCCAAATAAAGTTAAAAGGGAACTACATATAAATAACATACGAAGGAGTCTTTAGATAATAGGACCCAAGTTTAAATATGTTAATGGCAAAATGTGTAGATTGCAAAGTCCTCCTTCCCAAATTCTTTCTTTTCCCTGTTCCCCAAAATGTAATAAGCCGCTTGAACTTTAAACTACACAGTTAAATCTAAATATTTAGGTCAGATAACACTTTTAAATATAAAATATAGGGCTGGGGATATAGCTCAGTTGATAGAGTGCTTGCCTTGTATGTATGAAGATCATACTTGTGTAAATAACTTTGCCTTCTATAGTACTATGACACATATTACTACATAATGCAGAGCATATGTTTTTACTGAAATTTTATAAAGTTTCAACAATTTAAATATAGCATGTGTCCTAGAGGTCATCTTATCCAAACCTTTATCTGTGAATAAAGAAAATAGGTACAGATGAGATTGGGTGCGTTCAGGGTGGCATCATGCTAAGTGAAATAAGCCAATCCCCTGAAACCAAAGGTCCAATGTTTTCTTTGATAAGCAGATGCTGATCCATGGTGGGGGTGGGTAGGGAAGAATGAAGGAACTTTGAATTATGCAGAGGAGAGTGAGGAGGTGTGGGGTAGTTGGGATGGGAAGGATGGTAGAAAGGGACAGACATTATCACCCTACATACACATATGAAAAACATTTTTAAAAGACACGGTTGATACTAGTACCTCCCTCATAGTGTTGTGTGAGGGTTAGAAGCTGGTTCATGCAGATCTCATAAAGGAGTGCCTGGCATAAAGCAAGCAGTCAATATCCCCATTAGTTATAACTTTTTAGTTTTGACAACTTGATCAGTGTAAAATGATATATTCTTGTTCCTGCAACTTGAAATTTCCTGACCATTAGTGAATTTAAACATCTTTTTGTGTACTTGTTGTTCTTTTGAATTTGCTCTTCTGTGAAGTGTATATTTATTATTGTTTCCATTTTTTCAGAGGGAAGGGGTTTTTTGGCCTTTTTATTCTGATGAATTGTAAGACTGCAATGTAGATTATAGACAATCATTCATCAGTAGTAGTCCCCCACCCTTTGTCTATTAAGGCTTAATTTTTATAAAGTCAAATGGCTTTTCAGTTTCTGAGTTTCAAGTTTGGAGGGTGGAGGTCTCTCTCATCCCAAGGCTGAACTTGTAGTTTCCTAGACTATACGCCAGCATAAAATAAAAGTAAATCATTATTTTAACAAGGATCTATTTTTGTTCTCAAAAAACCCTCACAAAAAACAAAATAGGCACAGACTTTATTAAATATGTTCCTGAAGGATAAGGGGATGTTTACAGATAAAACCCAAATCCCTTAAGTCTAATCTGTGTTGTCTTTTAACTTAGTTAATGCATTAACTAAGATTAAAAGCACATTTTATTAAAGTTCTATTTTTTTTAGTAGTCAATCTACCAAATTTCAAAAGTTCGAACACCATGTATTTGTACTTCCATGGTTTAATGTTGTTTCTAAAAAATCAAAAATAGATTTTACATGATATTTTATTGACATCTTTATTGGATAAAATGTCCAGAAATTCCACTGAAATTTTCTTCAAGTGCAAAGTAAGTGGATTTTAAAAAATTTATTCTTTTTATATATACATGATGGTAGAGTGTTGACATATACCTACATGAAGAATAACTAATTCTAATTAAGATGCCATTTTTTTTTATTTACTTATTGATTCATTGAACAAAAATGGAGTACAGCTATTGTTTCACTGATTGCACACAAAGTAGAGTCACACCATCTGTGCGTTCATGCATGTACACAGGGCAATGGTATCTGTCACATATTGTGTTATTATTTTTACCCCCCACCCTGCCCCCACCCCACCCTTCCCTCTATGCTATCCATGCGCCTCCATTCTTGCCACCCTTCCCCCACACATTAAGCATCATCATTCATTTATCAGAGAGATTATTCGGCCTTTGGATTTTGGGGATTGGCTGATCTCACTTAGCATAACAGTCTCCAACATCATCCATTTACCTACAAATGCCATAATTTTATTCTTCTTTATGGCTGAGTAATATTCCATTGTGTATATATACCACAGTTTCTTTATCCATTCATCTACTGAAGAGCATCTAGGTTGATTCCATAATCTAGCTATTGTGAATTGAGCAGCTATGAACATTGATGTGACTGCATCACTGTAGCAATCTGATTTTAAGTCCTTTGGGAATAGGCCAAGGAGTAGGATAGCAAGGTCAAATGGTGGATCCATTCCAAGTATTCTAAGGAATCTCCACACTGCTTTCCAGAGTGGCTGCACCAACTTGCACTCCCAGCAGGAATGTATGAGTGTACCCTTTTCCCCACATCCTCGCCAACACCTGTTGTTGCCTGTGTTCTTAATAAAAGACATTCTAACTGGAGTAAGATGAAATCTTAAGGTGGTTTTGATTTGCATTTCTCTTATAACGAGTGATGTTGAACATTTTTTCATAAATCTGTTGATTGCTTGTAGATCTTCTTCTGTAAAGTGTCTGTTCATTTCCTTGGCCCATTTATTGATTGGGTCATTAGTGTTCTTGGTGTAAAGATTTTTGAGTACTTGGTAGATTTTGGAGTTTAGTGCTCTATCTGAAGTGTGTGTGGCAAAGATTTTCTCCCACTCTGAAGGCTCTCTCTTCACATTGCTGATTGTTTCCTTTGCTCAGAAAAAGCTCTTTAGTTTGACTCTATCCCAATCATTGATTAGTGCTATTATTTCTTGTGCTTTGGGAGTCATGTTAAGGAAATCTGGTCCTAGACCAACATGATGAAGATTTGAACCTATTTCGCTTCTATTAGGTGCAGAGTCTCTGGTCTAATTTCTAGGTTCTTGATCCACTTAGAGTTGAGTTTTGTATAGGGTGAGAGATATGGGTTTAGTTTTATTTTGCTATATATGGATTTCCAATTTTCCCAGCACCATTTGTTGAAGAGGCTGTCTTTTCTCCATGGCATGCTTTTGGTTCCTTTGTCAAGTATGAGATACCTGCATTTATGTGGGTTTCTCTGTGTCCTCTATTCTGTACCATTGATCTACCTGTGTATTTTGCTACCAACACCATGCTGTTTTTCTTACTATTGCTCTGTAGTATGGTTGAAGGTCTGGTATTGTGAAACCCCCTGCTTTGCCCTTCTTGCTAAGGATTGCTTTAGCAATTCTGGGTCTCTTATTCCTCGAAATGAATTTCATGATTGCTTGATCTCTTTCTATGAGGTCCGTCATTGGGATTTTAATTGGAATTGCATTGAATTTGTATAGCATTTTTGGAAGTATGGCCATTTTGACAATATTAATTCTGCCTATCCAAGAACATGGGAGATATTTCCATCTTCTCAGATTCTCTTTAACTTCTTTCTTTAGTGTTCTGTAGTTCTCAGTGTAGAGGTCTTTCACTTCTTTTGTTAGATTGATTCCCAGGTATTTTAATTTTTTTGAGGTTAATGTGAATGGGGTAGTATTCCTAATTTCTCTCTCAGAGGATGCATCACTTACGAATAAAAATGCATTAGATTTATGAGCATTAATTTTATATCCTTCTACTTTACTGAATTCATTTATGAGTTCCAGAAGTTTTCTGGTGGAATTCTTAGGATCTTCTAAATAGAGAATCATGTCATCAGCAAATAGGGATAGTTTGATCTCTTCTTTTCCTATTCGTATTCCTCTAATTTCTTTGGTCTGTCTAATTGCTCTGGCCAGAGTTTCAAGAACAATGTTGAATAGTAGTGGGGAAAGAGGGCATCCCTGCCTTGTTCCAGTTCTCAGGGGAATGCTTTCAATTTTTCTCCATTTAGAATGATGTTAGCTGTGGGCTTAGCATAAATAGCCTTTACAATGTTAAGGAATGTCCCCACTATCCCTATTTTTTCTAGTGTTTTGAGCATGAAGGGGTGCTGTATTTTATCAAATGCTTTCTCTGCACCGATTGAAATAATCATGTGGTTCTTGACTTTAAGTCTGTTGATGTGGTGAATTACATTTATTGATTTCCGGATGTTGAACCAACCTTGCATCCCCAGGATGAAATCCACTTGATCATGGTGCACTATTTTTTTAATATGCTTTTGTATGCGATTCGCTAAAATTTTGTTAAGAATTTTTCCATCTATGTTCATTAGAGATATGGGTCTGAAATTTTCTTTCCTCAATGTGTCCTTCTCTGGTTTTGGTATCAGTGTGATATTAGCTTCATAGAATGAGTTTGGAGGGGTTCCCTCCTCCTCTATTTCGTGAAATACTTTGAGGAGTATTGGAATGAGCTCTTCTTTGAAGGTCTTGTAGAACTCAGCTGTAAATCCATCTGGTCCTGGACTTTCCTTTGTTGGTAGGTTTTGATGACTTCTTCTATTTCATTGCTTGAAATTGATCTATTTAAGTTGTGTATGTCCTTCAGATTCAGTTTGGGTGGCTCATATGCCTCTAGGAACCTGTTGAAGTCTTCCAGGTTTTCTATTTTGTTGGAGTATAAATTTTCAAAGTAGCTTCTTATTATGTTTTGTATTTCAATTTTGTCTGTTGTAATATTTCCACGTCCATCACAAATTTTAGTTATTTGGAGTTTCTCTCTCCTTCTCTTCATTAGCGAGGCTAAGGGTTTATCAATTTTGTTTATTTTTTCAAAGAACCAACTTTTTGTTTTCTCAATTTTTTGAATTGTTTCTTTTGTTTCAATTTCGTTGATTTCAGCTCTGATTTTGATTATTTCCTGTCTTCTACTACTTTTGGTGATGATCTGTTCCTCTTTTTCCAGGGCTTTGAGCTGTAATGTGAGGTCCTTGATTTATTCAATTTTCATTCTTTTATTAAATGCACTTCATGCAATGAATTTTCCTCTTAGCACTGCTTTCATAGTGTCCCAGAGATTTTGATATGTTGTATCTTTGTTCTCGTTGACCTCTAAGAATCTTTTAATTTCCCCCCTAATGTCTTCTGTTATCCATGCATCATTCAATAACATATTATTTAATCTCCAGGTCTTGGAGTAGTTTCTGTTTCTAACTTTATCATTGATATCTAATTTCATTCCATTATGATCTGATAGTACACAAGGTATTATCTCTAGGTTTTGTATTTGTTAAGAGTAGCTTTGTGGCATAACATATGGTCTATTTTAGAGAAGCAACCATGAGCTGCTGAGAAGAAAGTGTATTCTCTTTTTGATGGATGGGATATTCTATATATGTCTGTTAAGTCCAAATTAGCGATTGTGTCATTGAGTCCTATGGTTTCTTTGTTCAATTTTTGTTTGGAAGATCTGTCCAACGGTGAGAGAGGAGTGTTAAAGTCCCCCAGTATTATTGTGTTTTGGTCTATTTGATTCCTGAAATTGAGAAGGATCTGATTGACGTACATGGATGCACCATTGTTTGGTCTATAAATATTTATGATTGTTATGTCTTGCTGATTTATGCTTCCTTTAAGCAGTATGAAATGTCCTTCTTTATCCCTCCTGACTAACTTTGGCTTGAAGTCTGCTTTATCTGAAATGAGAATGAAAACTCCAGCTTTTTTACTCAGTCCATGTGCATGGTATGCTTTTCCCAACCTTTCACCTTTAGTCTGTGGGCATGTTTTTCTATGAGATGAGTCTCTTGAAGGCAGCATATTGTTGGGTCTTTCTTTTTAATCCAGTCTGCCAGTCTATGTCTTTTGATTGATGAGTTTAGGCCATTTACATTCAGGGTTATTATTGAGATATGACTTGTATTTCCTGTCATTTTAGCTTTTTTAGGGTTTTTAGCTTAACTTTGTTTCTCCTTTGATTGACTCTTTCTTTAGGGTAATTCCTCCCCATGATGACTGAGATTGTTATTTTTTGTTTCTTCCTCTTTGAATATTTTGTTGAGAATGTTTTGTAGGGCAGGCTTTCTCTTTGTGAATTCTTTAAGCTTTTGTTTTTCATAGAAGGGTTTTATTTCATCATCAAATCTGAAGGTAAGTTTTGCTGGGTATAAGATTCTTGGTTGGCATCCGTTTTCTTTCAGAGCTTGAAATATGTTGTTCCAGGCCCTTCTTGCTTTTAGGGTCTGGGCTGAGAAATCTGCTGATATCCGTATCGGTTTCCCCCTGTAGGTAATCTGATTCTTTTCTCTCACAGCCTTTAAAATTCTATCTTTGTTTTGTATGTTAGGTATTTTCATTATAATGTGCTTTGGTGTGGATCTGTTGTAATTCTCTGCATTTGGTGTCCTGTAAACTTCTTGTAATTGATTTTCCATCTTGTTCATCATATTAGGGAAATTTTCTGATAATACTTCCTTGAACAGATTATTCATACCCTTGGTTTGAATCTCTGTGTCTTCCTCATTCCCAATTACTCTTAAATTTGGTCTTTTCATGATGTCCTGTATTTTTTGGAGGTTTTGTTCATGATTCTTAACCATCTTCTCTGTTTGTTCAACTTTGTTTTCAAGATTAAATATTTTGTCTTCATTTTCTGAGATTCTGCCTTCCAAGTGATCTATTCTGTTAATTATGCTTTCTACTGAGTTTTTAACTTGGTTTGTTTCCTTCATTTCCTTGTTTTCTTCAAGAATTTCTGTTTGTTTTTTTTTCTCAGAATTTCTATCTCTTTATTGAAGTGATTTTTTGCTTCCTGCAATTGCTCTATTAGCTGATTATTCATAGCCTGAATCTGTTCTCTCGTCACATCATTCTCTTCTTGGATTATTTTAATTATGAACATTCTGAACTCCCTTTCTGTCATTCCTTCTACCATGCTGTCTTTGGGTTCTCTTGATATATGTTCTAGGTTTGATTGGGACACTTTCTTCCCGTGTTTTCTCATGCTGCTCGTGTATCTTCCCCTCTAGTAGCTCAAATCCTGGGATTGCAATTTCCCTGTGAAGACTTAAAGTGTCCCTGCAGATTTCCAGTAACTCACTGTTGCTTGAGAGGTGCTTGATCAACCGGTGACCCAAGAAAGGTGCTGTCCCACTACCTCCAGGTTGGGAATGATCAATGCTTCTGGGCAGAGGCAGCCTAGTGTTGATAGACAATTAGATACAGTAAGGTGGTAGAGTCCGGGCCAGGGTGTGGGCCTGGGCACTAGACCAAGTTGGGGTGGTGTCACAGAACTGTGCTCAGTGATGGAGACACTGGGCTTGAGAGCCCAGGCAGGCCTGAACTCCTCGCTGGGGGCTCAGGCGGTGGCAGGTGGTTGCTGTCTCCTGGGAACACTGTAAGATGGCGCCAAAGGCCCTAAGCTTTTCGCTGGAGTCAGCAACCCCGGAAACTCCCAGCCAGATCTCTCCAGGAGCCGCTGCGCAGTGGCTGGAAGACCGGCCTCGGCTCCGAATCCCCGGGCAGTGGGAGACGGACCCTCTCTGCCAGGGAAGCTGCAAAATGGCGCCGAGGGGTCCAAACTCCCCGCCAGAGTCAGCGATCCCAGAGGCTCCCGGCCAGATCTCTCCAGAAGCCACGGCGAGGCCCCAGCAGCCGGAGATGGTCGGTCTCTGCCTGGGAGGTTGCTGGCTGATGCCGGAGCCTGGCCCGTGACTCTAAAGCCGCTGCTGTGGACCCGCACTCATTTGCTGGCTGGCGCAGGCCCAGGTCGGTGACTCCGAAGCAGCTGCAGGTTCCGGTGCTCCCAGGTGTTAGCTGCTCGCGGCCGAGCCGAGCCCAGCCCGGCAGAGTTGGTTCCAGAGCAGCGACTGGGGACCCCTTATATGTGATTTGAATATAAAATCTCATTGAGAGCCATATTCCTGCTGTTTGAATCCTGAGCAAGTAGGAATCCATGGAGCAAGTAGGAATGCAGCCTTCCTCTAGCCTGCCATCTTGAATCCCTCAGGATCCTATTCTTTTGGTTGTATATGGTCTGGACTTTGACTCGTGGTATATTCATCTATGAACATAGGACATTTTCCAATTCATTCTACTGTCTTTCCTATTCCTATTCCCCTCCCTTCCCTTCAGTCCTCTTTGTCTAATGCACTGAACTTCTATTCCCTCCTACACCCAACCCTTGTTGTGTGTTAGCATTATATATCAGAGAAAACATTGGACCTTTGGCTTTTTGGATGGCTTATTTCACTTAGCGTGATCGTCTCCAGGTACCTTCATTTGCTGGCAAAAATCATTAAGTCATTCTTTTTATGGTGGAGTAATATTTCATTCAGTATGTATACCACATTTTATTTATCATTCATCTTTTGAAGGGCACCTAGGTTGGTTCCATAACTTAGCTATTGTGAATTGAGCTGCTATAAACATACTTTCTGATACTTTCTTGTGAAGAATTATAAAGTACACTCATGATAGAAAGAATGTGAACTTGCTCAAATAATCTATTCACATGATCCTGGGATCATATTTAGTTTTTTCTTATATCCAAGGCAAATCCTGGGGTGGATAAAGGCATAGGGTAGGTTCATATAACTATATATTACATATGATTATTTGTCAGGGTCCTCTCTGCCATGTCTGACATGCAGAAGAAAAGGGTTAGTTGTGGAGAAGGATGTTGGTGTTTTTTCTCTATCTATTACCCAAAAAGCTTATCTATTCAAGCACACAAGAGCCAATATTCTTTATGTGAGAGGGGCATGACAGGTCTGGCCATACAGCTCTGGCCTCTTTACAATTACGTTTGACCATGAGTAGCCCAACTCTCGTTTATTTATAGACACGCAGGTAAAGGAGGCAAGGACAAGGAGGAGGTACTTCTGTGATGGACATGATAGGGTGGAGTTAGGGGAGCCATTTTCTTTTTTCTTTTTTTCTCATTTATTTTGATTCATTATACATAAATGGAGGACAGCTGTTGTTTTTCTGGTTGTACCTGAAGTAGAGTCAAACCATTTGTATAATCACACATGTACATACGGTAATGATGTTTGTCTCATTCTGTTATTATTTTACCCCCCACCCCAATCCCACCCCTCTTTTTTCTCTATGCAATCCATCATTCCTCCATTCTTGCTTCCCTCCCACCCCATTATGTATTATTATACACTTATCAGAGATATCATTCGATCTTTGTTTTTTGGGGATTGGTTAATCTCACTTACCATGGCATTCTCCAACTTCATCCATTTGCCTGCAAATGCCATAATCTTATTCTTCTTTATGACTGAGTAATATTCCATTGTGTATACAAATAACAGTTTCTTTATCCATTCATCTATTGAAGGACATCTAGGGTGATTCCACAATCTAGCTATTGTGAATTGAGCAGCTATGAACATTGATGTGGCTGCATCACTGTAGAATGCTGATTTTAAGTCCTTTGGGAATAGGCCAAGGGGTAGGATAGCAGGGTCAAATGGTGGATCCATTCCAAGTATTCTAAGGAATCTTCACACTGCTTTCCAGAGTGGCTGCACAAACTTGCACTCCCAAGAGCAATGTAGGAGTGTACCCTTTTCCCCACATCCTCGCCAACACCTGTTGTTGCCTGTGTTCTTAATAAAAGATATTCTAATTGGGGTAAGATGAAATCTTAAGGTGGTTTTGATTTGCATTTCTCTTTTAACAAGTGATGTTGAACATTTTTTCACAAATCTATTGATTGCTTGTAGATCTTCCTCTGTAAAGTGTCTGTTCATTTCCTTGGCCCATTTATTGATTGGGTTATTAGTATTCTTGGTGTAAAGATTTTTGAGTACTTTGTAGATTCTGGAGATTAGTGCTCTATCTGAAGTGTGTGTAGCAAAGATTTTCTCCCACTGTGAAGGCCCTCTCTTCACATTGCTGATTGGTTCCTTTGCTGAGAGAAAGCTTTTTAGTTTGACTCTATCCCAATCATTAATTCGTGCTTTTATTTTTTGTGCTTTGGGAGTCATGTTAAGGAAATCTGGTCCTAGGTCAACGTGATAAAGATTTGGACCTATTTTCTCTTCTATTAGGTGCAGGGTCTCTGGTCTAATTTCTAGGTCCTTGATCCACTTTGAGGTGAGTTTTGTACAGGGTGAGAGATATGGGTTTAGTTTCATTTTGCTGCATATGGATTTCCAGTTTTCCCAGCACCATTTGTTGAAGAGGCTGTCTTTTCTCCATTGCATGTTTTTGCCTCCTTTGTCAAGTATGAGATACCTGTATTTCTGTGGGTTTGTCTCTGTGTCCTCTATTCTGTACCGTTGATCTACCTATCTATTTTGGTACCAATACCATGCTGTTTTTCTTACTATTGCTCTGTAGTATAGTTGAAGGTCTGGTATTATGAAACCCCCTGCTTTGCTCTTCTTGCTAAGGATTGCTTTAGCAATTCTGGATCTCTTATTCCTCCAAATGAATTTCATGATTGCTTGCTCTATTTCCATGAGGTCCATCATTGGGATTTTAATTGGAATTGCATTGAATTTATATAGCATTTTTGGAAGTATGGCCATTTTGACAATATTAATTCTGCCTATCCAAGAACATGGGAGATCTTTCCATCTTCTTAGATGCTCTTTAACTTCTTTCTTTAGTGTTCTGTAGTTCTCATTATAGAGGTCTTTCACATCTTTTGTTAGATTGATTCCCAAGTATTTTATTTTTTTGAGGTTATTGTGAATGGGGTAGTTTTCCTGATTTCTCTCTCAGAGGATGCATCATTTACGAATAAAAATGCATTAGATTTATGAGCATTAATTTTATATCCTGCTACCTTATTGAATTCATTTATGAGTTCCAGAAGTTTTCTGGTGGAATTCTTAGGGTCTTCTAAATAGAGAATCATGTCATCAGCAAATAGGGGGATGCAAGGTTGGTTCAACATCCGGAAATCAATAGTTGTAATTCATCGCATCAACAGACTTAAAGTCAAGAACCACATGATTATTTCAATAGATGCAGAGAAAGCATTTGATAAAATATAACACCCCTTCATGCTCAACATACTAGAAAAAATAGGGATTTGGGGGACATTCTTTAACATTGTAAAGGCTATCTATGCTAAGCCCACAGCTAACATCATTCTAAATGAAGAAAAATTGAAAGCATTCCCCCTGAGAACTGGAACAAGGCAAGGATGCCCTCTTTCCCCACTACTATTCAACATTGTTCTTGAAACTCTAGCCAGAGCAATTAGACAGACCAAAGAAATTAGAGGAATACAAATAGGAAATGAAGAGCTCAAACTATCCCTAGTTGCTGATGACATGAATCATGTGGTTCTTAACTTTAATTCTGTTGATGTGGTGAATTACACTTATTGATTTCCTGATGTTGAACAAAATTTTGCATCCCTGGGATGAGACCCACTTGATCATGGTGCACTATCTTTTTAATATGTTTTCGTATGCAATTCACTAAAATTTTGTTAAGAACTTTTGCATCTATGTTCATTAGGGATATTGGTCTGAAATTTTCTTTCCTTGATATGTCTTTGTCTGTTTTTGTTGTCAGGGTGATATTAGCTTCATAGAATGAGTTTGGAAGGGTCCCCCCCTCCTCTGTTTCATGGAATACTTTGAGGAGTATTGGAATGAGCTCTTCTTTGAAGGTCTTATAGAACTCGGCTGTGAATCCATCTGGCCCTGGACTTTTCCTTGATGGTAGGCTTTTGATGACTTCCTCTATTTCATTCCTTGAAATTGATCTATTTAAATTGTGTATGTCCTCCAGATTCAGTTTGGGTGGCTCATATGTCTCTAGGAATCTGTTGATGTCTTTGAGATTTTTTATTTTGTTGTAGTATAAATTTTCAAAATAGCTCCTAATTATGTTTGGTGTTTCAATATTGTCTGTTGTAATGTTTCCTTTTTCATCACGAATTTTAGTAATTTGAGTTTTCTCTCTCCTTTTTGTTAGTGTGCCTAAGGTTTATCAATTTTGTTTTATTTTTTCAAAGAATCAAGTATTTGTTTTGTCAATTTTTTGAATTGTTTTTTTGTTTCAATTTCATTGATTTCTGCTTTGATTTAATTATTTCCTGTCTACTACTACTTTTGGTGATGATCTGTTCTTCCTTTTCTAGGGCTTTGAGCTGTAATGTGAGGTCGTTTGTTTGTTCACTTTTCATTCTTTTATTGAATACACTTCATGCAATGAATTTTCCTCTTAGTACTGCTTTCATAGTGTCCTAGAGATTTTGATATGTTGTATCATTGTTCTTGTTGACCTTTTGGAATTTTTTTTTATTTCCCCCCTAGTGGCTTCTGTTATCCATGCATCATCCAATAGCATATTATTCAATCTCCAGGTGTTGGAGTAGTTTCTGTTTTTTATTTTATCATTGATTTCTAATTTCATTCCATTGTGATCTGATAGAATACAAGGTAGTTTCTCTATCTTTTTGTATTTGCTAAGAGTAGCTTTGTGGCATAACATTTGGTCTATTTTGGAGAAGGTTCCATGAGCTGCTAAGAAGTAAGTATGTTTGCTAATTGATGGTTGGAAGATTCTACATTTGTCTGTTATGTCTAATTAGTGATTGTGTTTTTGAGATCTATGTTGTCTTTGTTCAATTGTTGCTTGGAAGATCTGTCCATGGTGAGAGAGGTGTGTTAAAGTCACCCAGTGTTATTGTGTTGTGGTCTATTTAGTTCCTGGTATTGAGAAGGATTTGTATGATGTACATGGATGCACCATTGTTTGGTGCATAAATGTTTATGATTGTTATGTCTTGCTGATTTATGCTTCCCTTAAGCAGTATGAAATGTGTCTCTTTATCCCTTCTATTATGGTCTTGAAGTCCGCTTTATCTGATATGAGGATGGAAACCCCACATTTTTATTGAGGTCATGTGCCTGGTGTGTTTTTCCCTTCCTTTCACCTTTAGTCTGTGGGTACCTTTTTCTATGAGATGCATTTCTTGGAGGCAACATATTGTTGGGTCTTTCTTTTTAATCCAATCTGCCAGTCTATGTCTTTTTTTTTTTTTTTTTTGGTACTTGTGATTGAACCCACGGGCACTCCACCACTGAGCCACATCCCCAGCCCTATTTTCTATTTTATTTAGAAACAGGGTCTCACTGAGTTGCTTAGGGCCTCGCCAAGTTGCTGAGACTGGCTTTGAACTCACAGTCCTCCTGCCTCAGCCTCCCAAGTGCTGGGATTACAGGCATGGGCCACCATGCCCGGCAGTCTATATCTTTTGATTGATGAATTCAGGCCATTAACATTCAGAGTTATCATTGAGATATAATTTGTATTCCCAGTCATTTTGCTTATTTTTGGCTTTTAACTTGACTTGGTTTCTCCTTTATTTGACTATTTTTTAAGGGTTGTTCCTCCCTTTGCTGATTTAAATTGATGTTTTTCATTTCTTCCTCATGGAATATTCTGTTTAGAATGCTCTGTAGTGCTGGCTTTCTATTCGTAAATTCTTTTAGCTTTTGTTTATCATGGAAGGATTGTATTTCACTTTCAAATCTGAAGGTAAGTTTTGCTGGGTATAAGATTCTTGGTTGGCATCCATTTTCTTTCAGAGCTTGAAATATGTTGTTCCAGGCCCTTCTTGCTTTTAGGGTCTGTGTTGAGAAATCTGCTGTTAATGTATTCGTTTCCCTCTGAATGTAATCTGATTTTTTTCTCTTACAGCCTTTTAAATTCTATCTTTATTTTGGATGTTAGGTACTTTCATTGTAATGTGTCTTGGTGTTGATCTGTTGTAGTTTTGTACATTTTGTGTCCTGTAAGTCTCTCATATTTGATTTTCCATTTCATTCTTCAGATGTGAGAAATTTTCTGCTATTACTTCTTTGAATAGATTATTCATTCCTTTGGTGTGCATTTCTGTGCCTTCCTCAAATCCAATAATTCTTAAAGTTGATTTTTTCATGATATCCCATAATTCTTGTAGTTTCTGTTCATGAATTTTACTGTCTTATCTGTTTGGTCAACTTAGTTTTCAAGATTAAATATTTTGTCTTCAATGTCTGACGTCTGTCTTCCAGGTGATATAGACTGTTGGTTATGGTTTCTATTGAGTTTTTTATTTGATTTACTGTTTCCTTCTTTTCAAGTATTTCTGTTTAGTTTTTTTTTTTTTTTTTTAGAATCTCTATGTCTTCCTTGAAATGATCTTTTACTTCCTGCATTTGTTCTTTTAACTCTCGATTGGTGTGATTATTCATTGCCTGCATTTGTTCTCTCATTGCATTGTTGGCTTCTCTGATCATTTTAATTATGTTCATTCTGAACTCCCTTTCTGATGTTTCTTCTGCCATGCTATCATTGGAGTCTGTTGATGTAGCATCTAGGGTTGTTTGAGATTCTTTCTTCCCTTATTTTCTTATGCTGCTCATGTATCTTCCCCTTCAGCAGTGAGAATCTGAGGTATTGCAGCTTCCCCCCTATAGAACTGTAGTGTCCCTGCAGGTTTCCAATACCTCCACTCCTAGTCTTCAGTAGTACTAGACTGTAGGCTGGGGCCAGGCAGGGGTTTATCTGGGCCTCTGGACTGGGTCCCCTGGAGTGGAAGTCTCAAGTGTACACACTGTGCCCATTTCCCCCACACTAAAGTCTCCCGCAACTGTGATGCTGGCTGCCCCCACATGGAAGTACCAAGGGGGTACTATGGACCGACCTCCCAAGCATGGTAGTCTAATGCATCTGCTCTGGACTGAGCCTGATGTCTGTCTCTGTGCCCACCTCCAGGGCCTGGAAGTCTTACAGTACTCTTGGGCTGAGCTGGATCTCTGATCTGGGCCTCCTGGAGCAGAAGACTTACATGTCCACACTGTGCCCACTTAGGGGAGCCATTTTCTTAAGGGAAAAATTCTAGAAGAAGACAGGAAACCATTCCCATTTAGCCTCACATGCCTCTAAGCAGCTTCTAGAAACCAGGCTTCTGCGTGAAACTCAACCTAATCTGATTCTGCTAAATAAGGATAGCTCCCCACAATTATTCATGTGGATTGTGTAATAATTTTAGGTAAGATTGGTTAGGATATTCAAAAAATTTATCTAAATATTCATTCATAAGCAACTCTATACTCCTAAATGACAATATTGCTCCTGTAGTATTAGAACTGGCATAAGGAATATTTCCTGGGACTTGTGTGTAGGATCTGATATCTTCAGGAGCCAATGAAAATTAGGTTTGGTCAAGATAAAAAACAAAACAAAGAAGATGCAGCATGAGATAGATTAAGCATCAAAAAGCAGTAAGATAAATACCAAGGGATGGAGATATATATCTATATCTATATCTATATCTATCTATCTATAATATATATATATACATATATATAACATATATATATGTTACTAGAGGGGTGATGTCTTGTATTTGGAAAAATAGGAAAGAATATATGCATCAAAAATTGAGAAAACTCCACTGTGTAATGAAAATCAGATGCAGCTTCAGTTATTAGTTTGGAAAATTAGAGGCAATTGCTTCTTACTGAATTGGTCATTTTGTCTCCTTAAATTCTTGCCAATGCATAACTGTCTTATTTAATTTGAATCTATTTTAATAAGCTATATTGAATTATAATTAGTATAATTGAAATATAAACTATTTCATCTGTTTATTTGATGCAAATGTTACCATAGAATAAGAAGAAAGGGGTTAATTAATGCATGCTTTGCCTGTGAATGAATAATATGTACAAAATTTATTTTCATATTTTATGTTGTTATTAATATAGCAGAAAAAAATCAATAGAAAACTAAGAACAGAGTATTTCCTTTAGTTCTGTGACATTGTGCTTATGAAATGAAAAATTCAAATTTGTCTGTGCCAGCAAAAACTGCAGAAGTCTTCCAGTATTTATCATTAGCAATGGTAATTTTTTAAAGTGAACAGATCTACATTGACTATTTGAAAAGAAGGGCAAAAGTCAATGACAGTTTTCTTTTCCTTCTTCATTTCTTTTTTTCTTTCCTTTTTTTGTTCTATGATATAGATAGATAAATAGATACAGATATGTATATATAGGATATATATATCTACAGATATATATGTATCTAGAATATATGTATATCTGTATACATCTGTGTGGAATTTTTATTTTATTTTGAAGCAACAAGCTCATATTATCTACATATTAATATATATTTGGAGTTTTAAATAAGGATACCAACATTTTATTAACTCCTGATGAGTGTTGGTCATAAATACATGATTTTAATGTCGAGATACAGGAGTTAATTTATGTTCTGAAATAGAAATAAACCATTGAGTACAGGAAGAAATTCAAGAAAAGAGTGCTGTTTTCCCTCCTTTCTTTTTATCTTTCCTTGGTTCTAATCTTTTCTCCCATTAATAGATGTGTTAGGATCTTGATTTATGGTCAAACCATTTTGGGCGCTTTCTTTCTTCATTGATGGCTACTAATATTCACAAGTGAAACATATCATAAAATTTCAGAAATATATTTAAATACTTTAAAATATTGGAAATTATCTCCAGCAAAACATATCACTGTTCCACTTTTCCTGTACTTTAGGTGAGCCTTGTCCCAAAAGGAATCTGGGAAATGCCTTTGAATCTGCTTGGATGAGCTTCCAGATAGGTATCTTGTACTTTTTAGCTGTTAATAAAGTAGTTAGCACTAGGTAGGTGATGAGTTAACTTTTCAGCAGGCAATTACAAGTACATTATGCCTATATTTCTAAATACTTTCATCTTTTCCCTTTTTTAATTCCTTGACCTATTTCCTCTAATTTTCTGGTTATTTGGGGGACTTAGCCTAGAAACCAAATTTTTGACCCCAATAAATACACAGTATGAAAACCTTTTATTTTCTTCTGTATATGAAAGGATTGTGTTTTTAGGCAAATTAATTTTTGAACATCTTTTTAGGAGGCTTAGTAATGCATTTAAATGATTCCAAATCATAATAAAAATGAAATAAATTAGCTATTATGTTATCCTTTCTACCCCTTGAGAGAGTTCACTGCAAATGTACTACCTCTGGCTGCTACTAAAATAGTAGAAAACGTAGTTGTCTTTTTGTTTCCTACAAAGTTATCACAATTCTTTTCATATAACATGCATTTTAACAATCATCTACACAGTATTTCAGTGAAGTATTTTGCATGTTTGAAGATCCAATGATGAATTTGAATGCAAGCAGCTTCTGAAGATACACTCAGAAATATTATATGGAATGGTGAGGATCACGAATTCAAAGCCAGCTTCAGCAAAAGCGAGGCTCTAAGCAACTCAGTGAGACTCTGTCTCTAAATAAAATACAAAGTAGGGATGGGGATGTGGCTCAGAGGTCAAGTGCCCTGAGTTCAATCCCTGGTAACCACCCCCTAAAATCTTCCTCAAGTTAGCCTAATTTGAATGTGCCCTGACTAGATCACTTGGTTATCATTGATTTTGGTAATACAAATAAGTAAAATTTGCTTGGACTGTAGAAAGACATAAAAATAACAGAACTTAACATACTTCTTACTTTTGTGGTGAGAACACTTCACATCTATTAGCAATTTTAAAGAATATGATACATCATTATTAATTCTATCACCTTGTTGTACAATAGATCTCTGGAACTTCTCTTGTACTGCATATGTTAATTAGCTTGACTTAGCCATTTCACAATGTACACATATTTCACAGTATGCAAAACAACATACTGTACATGGTATGTATATTTTTGCAAAGAAATAAAGCCAGGAAATATGGGAAAAAAAGAGAACTTGAGCAAAACAGAAAAGGTTCAATTTTGACAAATATTTAACTGCTTTAAAATTCCGAGTACATAAGCTTTGTATGACATTATCAACTCTGTTAGGGCGATGACTGAAATTTGGCTTAGGATTTCTGTTACTTCTATGGCATTTGAAAACTTCAGACAAATTATTTTGTTTCTTTGGTCAGTGTGGGTCAGAGTCCAAGTTAGATGTAGATGACTAGGGACTTCTAACTTGGTAGAAAATATTTCCTAGTGTGCTGGTCTGTATCCTTTTTGCAATTGATATGACAGACAACAGAAATAATAAATTTAACTTTGAAAAGAAAAGGAAAGACATTACACCTCACAACTGAAGTCTCTTGTTTTCTCTGTCTTACAGGGGTCACAATGAAGGCATTGTCATTGACATTGTCACTGTCATGCATGTTGAAATTTTTAGAAAATTAATATCTTACCACTTCCACAATTCATAGAGACTTAAAAGTAGATGGATGTAATTCTATTACTACAGTAGTACTTGAAGAGTGTTGCTTTAGATCTGAAATCATATGGTTCACTAATAATTCATTCCAGAATAAAACTGTCTTGCCTACTCAGTTACAGACCACCCTGCACAGTTCCAACCCTCCTGCTTCGCTCTTCAGGGGAGTAGAACATGTTTCACAAAACTTGCCACATCTTTGAGAACCGAACAGAATATACACTGACTAGAGGCAAGCAAGTTGAAACAGCAACAGTAATGGCAATAATAATGACATCAGTGACAGTGATGGCAGTAATGATGATGATGATGATGCTGAGAGAGAAAGAATCATAGAAAGGAAGGGACCTATTTTCTTTCTCCCAAAGCTCTCATTCAAATATGGTTCTCCCTTAGTTGAGAAGTAGTTGGAAAAGGGAGAGAAAAAGGCCAGAAACGCTATTCTAGTGGAAATCTTTCATGGGCAAAAGTGAAGTCAGGAAAGAGATCTCTGTCCCACCTTCTGGATGGATCTATTGATAGTTGGTTCATAGGACAATTGGATATTAAGCCAAATTAAACTGTTTATGGAAATTTTTCATAGATATTCTTAGGGAATTTTGATATTAAAATAAAATGTAAAGATCTATCCTCAAAATATTAAGATCAGAACAAATTATAAGATCTGATTGTTTTTTTTTTTGGTACTGGGGATTGAACCCAGGGGCACTCACCACTGAGCCACATCCCCAGCCCTATTTTTTATTTCATTTAGAGACAGGATCTCACTGAGTTGCTTAGGGCTTCGCTAAGTTGCTGAGGCTGGCTTTGAACTCAAGATCCTCCTGCCTCAGCCTCCCAAGTGCTGGGATTACAGGCGTGTGCCACCGCGCCCGGCTTAAGATCTGATTTTACCACTTCATAATTACTCTATAAAAAGGAAGAAAGAAAAATTCTCTCAAATGTATGAAATGAGAAAATGGGGCTATCATCTGGGGTCAAATAGAGTCTCATAAGAAGGTGGTGTCTTATGTGGTCACTAATTACATTCCAAAGTTGACTCTTCAGCTTTGAAGGTGCAGGAAGTAATTTAACATCTTATCTTCTCAAAAGTATTACTCTCTTAGGGACTGAGTCAATGCAGCCAAATTCACAGGAGACTGAGAGGTGAAGAATCATCTAAGAAAATCACTTATCTATAAAGCATTTTGGAATATTGGTAGTCATTGAAAATTCGTGGCATTCTCTTTGTGCTTAATTTCCACATCTAAAGAAATGATTCTACCTCATAAATTAGTTGTCAGACTAAACACATTATGCATGTAAAGTCTGTTTTATTTCCTAGTTCGTGATAACTCAATATATACTAATTCCTATTTAGTATTATCTAGCATTTATCAACCAATCTCTATATGCCAGACAGTTTTTTTTTCCAAACTTCACCTGTATTAACTCATTCAGTACCTACCCACAATAAACCTGAAACATTGTTGCTATTCATGGTGTCAATTATGTAAGAGGGAATTAAATCAAAATTCAACAAATTTTCCATTAGGTCCATGGTATTTTTAGATTAAATCAAATGTGGGCATCTGATCCCACCACTCTGCATAAGCAGGAAATTAAAATTTCACGGTTAAAATGTGATTAGTAAAAGGGGAGTAAGATAATGTTATACAGTCTGGATTTTCCAGTTACATCAGCTTATTGCATCTGACTTCAGCATAAATTCAAGACTGGATATTTGTATTAACTTGCATAACATTACCTCCAGGCCAGAGTCAAGACACAATGACTAACTCTTAAATAATTTCTTATCATATTTTGAAAACTCTTCCGTTTTTATCATTTATTATTCTTCAGGTAACATACAACAAACTTGATTAGATTTTTAAAAATCATTTAATTAATTTATTTTTAAAAAATTTCTACAGGCTTCATTTTGGTTCATTGTACATAAATGGGGTACAACTTTTCATTTCTATAATTGTGCATTATGTAGATTCATACCACTCATGTAATCATACATGTACATAGGGTAATGATGTCTGTCTCATTCCACCATTTTTTTGTACTCCTTGACTTTCTTATTTAAAATAACAAAACTATCCTGAAAATATGACTTAGTCAATGAGGAATTTGGGTGGAACAAACAAGTCATCAGTCATATATATGTGTTTATGTACAAGAAATCTGTTTTATATATGATGTCTATATATATATTATTATATATGACTTTACTCCTCTAAATATTAATTTCATCCAGTGAGCTAATGATGTATTTTTGATTTCTTGCTGATGATTGCATATCTTTCAATTTTTATATAAAATCACTGTATGTCACTCAGCTAACATGAAATAGCAGATTCTGAATATGCAACAAAAATAATAATGTAATAAAGTAGTTATGAGTCACAATTCAGATCACCTACTCTGAAATTTTAGCTTTCCCTCTGATCTAATTAGTTTAGTTAGAGCTCTTAAGTTCACCAGTTCTCCTTTTTCTACCCTGAAAATTACCAGAATTTTATGATGTCATTAATAGAGTTATATGAGCTAACATATGTAAAGATTCCATATAAATAAATGTGGAGGTGTATATAATATTACAAATGCTTAAATGTTGTGGAATTTATAATTAGCAATGAAGTTTATCAGATAATATCATTACATTTAAAAATATTCAGAACATTTATTGGATTTCACATTATGCATAATGAGGAAATATTCACGACAATTTGAAATCTTATGCTTATTTTAAATATATTTATGTTATTTTTATCATTTTTTCAATACCAGTCCAGTGGAAAATAGTTTAATAAAAGACATGATATTTTTTCTTTTAAAAAGTCAATTTTAATACTTATTCTTTAGAAATAGAAGGAAAGGGGCAAAAAAATGGATTTACTGATAATAATCATGGAGACATAAATGATGTATGTGTTCAACTTTATTCTCTCCAAAGTTAAAAAAAAAGGATATGATTGTTAAAAATAAAAAAAATTAAAAATAATGAAAGAAACTTTTGGGAAGGCAGAATTTTATCCACAATTTTTTCCTAACAACTTTTACAAATAATAAATTTATATGCCCTTCCATATGAAGTATAAACAAAACATATTTATTTGTAGTATTTTAGTAATTTGCAATTATTTATTTTTATTAACTTTTATTTTTTACTCAAATTTATATTTTCTCTCATATTCTGATCATATGACATTATACTGTAGTCCTGGTGCAGCACAAATAGAAACCACATTGGGTATTTTAAGCTGAAATAGATTAGATTGAGGGAATGTGATACTTTTGAAATTATTGGGTAGGGAGGCTGAAAGGAGCAAAGGGACCACCGGGAGTCACAGGAATGGCTGGGGCTAGACGCCTCAGCGACGCCTCAGCTTCACTGTTCCCAACCATGCTGTTGCCTCACAGCCATCCATAAATCTGGTGACTAGACTTTAGAGAGTTGCAATGTCCTCTTGATATTTGGGTCTCCATGACTACGCTTGCCTGTAGTACAACAGGAAAGCAGGAAGAGAATCTCTCAGACTTCCATTCAAAACCTTACATGGGTCTATTTGATTGCAGAATGAAATTCATTTCCAGAACCCTGGAAGCAAGGGACTTGAGAAATAGGGCTTTTAACTTCTAGACCTCACAATTTACTGGAAGGATGATGGCAATAGAACCTGCAACCCACAGGGTATGCCACATGTCTTCAATTTAATTCATGTCACTTAGCTTAGAAGGCCATCAAGGGATCTTCAAGGGAGTAATGCTCAATTATATCTGTTAGGGGTGTCTTAAAATAAATGACTAGTTCTTCAATTCTAGTTATTTTCTGCAGCTTGGATGATTGATAAGTTTTACCTGTGTGACATATTCCAATAATATAACTCAAAACTAGGCTTAATTTAATACATAATATCTTGGCTTTCCTTTTTCTCCCTCTGAAGAATGTGTCAGAATGCAAGGGAAAGGAATATCATTATATGTTTTATCTTTAATCTGGTCACATTTATGAAACAAATCACTTATAAACAGTGATGCTTTATTGTTAATGAAATATTTATCAATCGTAGCTAATAACAAAATTTATCTTTCATGATACAAGGCTGGTTAATTATTAGGAAGTCTGGGGCCAGGTGGACTCATTGGTACTTCTAATCTACTCTGATTCCCATTCTAGCCTAATTGATGTCTAGAAGTCATTCTCAAAATATGAAACAAAGACCACAGATGTTCTTTGAAAGTATTAAAAGCTTAAAGTTCTTTCTTTGTTTTTTATGATCAAGTAGCAAGCCATTTATAAGACGTTCATGTCATATACATTTAAGAGTAATGACTTGCTATAATTTTGTGAATTACAATGTCTCAGTGTGTGAATAATCTGCTCCCTTTTAGCATCCTGGTCTCCAATCATTGAAGAGCACAAATGGTGAGGGACATCTACAAGCATTATAAGGAAAGCATATAGAAAGCAAACCATATGCCTTCCTTATCAGCCACTATAACTTTTAAAAAATCTCCAAACATGCCTACTGAAAATTTCCACCTATCCTAAATCAGATTCATTCTTTCTCATGGAAAAGCAACTTGAGTTTTATTAAAATGGAGTGATTTTGTTTTAGGATTAATCTAGAATAGTATTTCCCAAGTATTTTATGATGCCTAACTCTGAGAAATTATTTTAAAACACTTATTTAAGAAAGAAATTTACTGTGAGGATGGTGTATTCTAATTTGAGTAATTTAAGTAAATTACTGTTGACTATCCAGCATATTAAAATATGCTAATAGGAATAGGAAACCTTCAAGAGTTCTTTATTATTTTTAGTATGTGCATAGCATTTTCTAAATTCATTTCAGTTCATAATCTTCTAAAGTATTTCTACCAATCTATCACGAGACTTGTACCCAATGTGAAATTTTCAAAAAATATTTACAAAATATCTCTATCCTTAAACATCTTCGCTCTTCTCTACCTTCATCTTTCTTGAAGTCACGAATATACACTCATTCATATATAAACAAATATGAAAGGAAATTTAAAGGTGCTAATTAAATTAAAAGAGTATTTTCTGTTGTTTCAAAATCTTTGTTTTTTCTGCATCACCACCCTTCTTTGCCTCCTGCTGTAATCTTGCTTCTGCAGATTGTAGGAAAATTTTCATTAGTTAGAACTGTGGAAACATAGATTTGTTAGTTTTTATTTCCACATATTTTGATAAACTTCTAAATATTCCACATTTTTTAGTTTTACTTTCAAAATAACCTCAAAAAGTAAAATTACAGGATTGAACAATTGTTACTTCTGTCAGTGGTTATATTTGGTAGCTTAGTCATATTTTCTGTTTCTACATGTCTTTCTGCCTGAAAGAGTGACAGTAGTTATGTCAATAAATTCCTAGAATTCTGTTATAAGTTATAAGAAATGATATACCTGTGATATTCTTCCTACACTTTCCTATAGTGATCTGAGAAGCTTCATACTTAAATTCATTAGTAAAAAGGGTGCTTTTCTTGGCTTTGATCATGAAATATAATTCTGGATTTACTCATTGTTAAAATAGATAGATGTTTTGGCTAATCTTTGTGTTTGTGAATCTAACTTCCTTTTACTCCTGCTGATGAGTTACTCAATTGAAAAGTTTAGGATATTATAGCTGTTTTTTAAATGATCTCAGCAAATAATGCATTCACCCATTACCAAACAAATAAACAAACAAAAACATGAATTACCAATAGATTGTAAATGGGTTTTGCATTCCATGATTGGCATGGAAGTCTCACCCACAACCAGCCATGTCATTCCCGTGTGATATTTTTCAGTATTGTTTTAACAGAAGGTCTCAAATCTTAAAATGGAGCTCCAATTTGAAAATATAAATATTTTACCATGTATGATATAGGTATTTGCAAATAGAATTTTCATTTTCTTGCATCAAAAACAAGTTTTCTAGAGAAGAAATGAAATTTTCCAAAAATTTAAAATAGATGCTTCTGAAAATGATAACCATATATTTTAATAACATATTAGATCATTAAATGTCTTTTATTAGACAATTTAGACTACATTTCATTTTCAGAATGACTTTGACCTTTAGAGTGATTTACTTGATGGGTGGGAGTTGACATATCAATGGGTGAGCTGACTTACCTGACATAATGCTGCTGAAGAAAAAGTCAAGAGAACATGTGCATGCATAACACACTCAAGTACATAAAACAGCGAGTGTGTCACATTGTTTCAGGAGACAAGTACTGTTAAGCATTTGTATTTTACATTTCTTTCTATGCAACATCTATTTGTAGTTGGTATATGGGAAATCTCTTACACAATTAAGAATAGAAAAAAGGATAGGGTGGAAGAAGAGACATGGATACAATGCTATATTAAATAATAGTTTTATTGAGGTATGATTGACTTGCAATTAACTACATGTTCTTAGACTATACAAGGAGAGGGTTTGGGCCTCGATACCATCAGCACAATCACAATAGTGAATACATCCCCACTCCAAACATTCCTCATCCCATTGTAATTCCTGCCTTCTTTCATTGTCTTTGACTTTCTTCCCAGAAATCCTGTGGTTTGGTTCACTTTACGTTACAGTGAACTTTCTAGAAGTTTTATGTAAATACAATCATATAATGCACCCTCCTTTTTGTAACTCAGAATAATTATGTTGATATTCCTCCATTGTTTTAGATATTAACATTTCACTATTTTACAGCTGAGTTCTGCTTTGATCAATTTTGTCCCATTGTCCAATATGTAGACCATGTATGAAAACTTAAACATAGTATATATGATAAAATTATATAATTGTAAATAATAAATATAAATCTACATAATAATATGTAAACTGCGGTTTAGAATTTTCAACCTATTTTAATGCCCCTGTGCTCAATTTTGTTGAAATAGTCACAGAATTGAAAACTCAGGTTTTTATGGTTAAGGATATATCATATGTGTTTATTAATTTACCTATTAAAGAATATTTGAATATTTTAAATTTTCAAATAAACCTCCTATGAATATTTGACAAAAATTAACAAGTTTGCCATTTGTTTAGGTAAATTCCAAGATACAATGTAATATATTATATAGTAGGTTTATGTTTAAACTTTTTTAATAGCACTTCAAATTGTTTATCAAAATGGTTGTACATTTATACATCATTCCTCAAAGTATAAGGAAGTTCCAGTTCCTCCATGACTTTACCAACATATGCTGTAATTTGAGATATCCTATTAGATGTGCAGTGTTATCTTCTTGTAGTTTTAGTTTGCATTTCTCCAAAGAGTAATGATATTCAGGATCATTTTATGTGCTTATTCACCCTCTGTATATCTTCTGATGAAAGTATCTATTCAAAGACTTTGCCAACTTTTTATTTTTTTTATTATCTGCATAGCTACCATTTCCCATATGTTTCATTCTCTAAGCAGATCACATTTCCATTCTTTAAGTAGAATCCTTTGGTCAGTAGCTGTTTTTGTTGGGGTGGTGGTTTTGCTTTTTTAAAAAAATTTATTTATTTTGATTCATGGTACACAACTGGAATTCAGCTGTTGTTTCTCTGGTTGTACACAAGTAAGATGTTGTTCTGACCTCTCACCGCCTTAGATTCTGACATGAAATCTATAATTCTTATTTTAGTTTTTTTGTATGTAATGCTACTTTTATTTTCTAGGCTGCTTTAAATGTCTGTGTTATCAATGGCTTTGAGTAATTTTAATATGACATGCCTTCATACATACCATATTTTTGTGTGGTATGCTTGAGCTTCTTGAATCTGTAGGTTCTTTGAGCTCCTTGACTCTGTAGGTTTATAAGTTAAATCACATTTGGAAATTTTTGTGGCTATCATTTATTCTAATATATTTAATCCTTTCCTTTCCTTCCTCTATTCAAAGGACCCTAATTGCCCATCTAGTAGAAGGCTTAAAGTTGTTCTAATGTTCACTGGTGTTGTTTTCATTGTTTTTGGATCCTCTAACTCCATGTATCATTTTGGATATTTCTTATTGCTGTTCACTAATCCTTTCTTCTGCAATATTGAATCTGCTGGTAACACTATCTAGGATATTTTTTGCCTCACACCTCTCTATAAGTTCTATATTTCATGTCTTTAACTTGTTGAATGTATGGAAAGCCATTGAAAATAACCAAAATGTATTTGTTTAAATATTCTAACATCTGTGTGAAGTTTCGTTTGATTTTTATTATTTTTTTCTTTCTCCTTATTATGTGTTGCACTTACCAGGTCATTTGTGTGCTTGGTAATCATTGGAGAGATGATAGATTTTGTTGATTTTAACTTTCAGTTACTACATATTTTTCGGTATCCCCATATAGATATTCTTTAATTGTGTTCTGAGACACAGACAAGTTGAGAATAGCTTTTTATCTTTTGAGCATTATGTTTAAATTCATTAGGAATATTCAGAGGCACTTATAGTCTGGGGATGATTGAAGAGTCTTCCACTCTAAGGAACAACCCTGAATTATGAGTTTTGCCAATCTGTCTTGTGAGAGCAGACACTATTTCTGGTCCTTTGTCCAATAGGCATTTTTTTTTACTCTAATCCTTTCAGATAGTTCTTCCAGTGGCTGCAAACAATTTCCTCATACACCTGCTCAGAAGAAAACTCTGCAGAATATTCAAGGGTACCTCTACTGATCTCCAGAACTCTCTCTCAGTGGTGCTCTTTTCTCTGCATTATTCCGTACTGTAACCTTACTGCATTGATTCCCCTGTACTTAGCTTATTCTCTCCTGCACCTCTGTTACATTTCTCCTGTATTTCTTTCCTGCACTACTGCGCAGAAAAATTCTGAAGGACACAATGTGAAACGAGCACAGGAATCATCCTGTTGTCCACAACACA
Organism: Glaucomys volans; assembly: GCA_020662805.1. Lineage (NCBI taxonomy): Eukaryota > Metazoa > Chordata > Mammalia > Rodentia > Sciuridae > Glaucomys > Glaucomys volans. The sequence goes on from JAJEJO010005801.1 coordinate 395,345, forward strand.
ATACTCACTCTTACTGCCGTTCATGCAGTGAATTGAAAACCATTGCATCTCATTTTTGGTAACTTCAGGTAGGTAGGCAAATTCAGTCTGTAATACCCATCTTGGCCAAAAACAAAAGTCTGAGTGGAATATCAAAGATACAGACACACACACACACACACACACACACAACATTTTAAAAGTACATGTGTTTGTGCAATAAAATGATGCATTTAGTTCTAAACTTCTACTTTCAATATTTTTATTATTATTTAATGTAATACACATCCAACTTAATTTGAATTATTTAGAATTAGAGAACAATGGATTTATTAAGATAATGAACAGAAATGTGAGTTTTACAACACTACGAATAGGTAGACATTATTTTTTTAAATTTTAATTTAATTTGATTCATTGTATACAAATGGAGTTCAACTGTTGTTTCTCTGGTTCTACACAAATTGAGTTACACCATTTGTGTATTCATACATGTACATAGGGTAGTGATGCTTGTCTCATCTGTTATTTTTCCTTCCACCCAACCTGTGCCCACCCCTCTTTTTCCTCTGGACTATCCATCCTTCCTCCATTCTTGCCTCCCTCTGACCCCCTTTCATGTATCATCATCCACTTATCAGAGAGATCATTTGGCCTTTGATTCTTTGGGATTGGCTTATCTCACATTGCGTGATATTCTCCAACTGCATCCATTTACCTGCAAATGCCATAATTTTATTCTTCTTTATGGCTGAGTAATATTTCACTGTGTATATATACCACAGTTTCTTTATCCATTCATCTATTGAAGGGCATCTAGGTTGGTTCCACAATCTAGCTATTGTGAGTTGAGCAGCTTTGAACATGGATGTGGCTGCATCACTGTAGTAATCTGATTTTAAGTCCTTTGGGTATAGACCAAGGAGTGGGATAGCTGGGTCAAATGGTGGATCCATTCCAAGTTTTCTAAGGAATCTCCACACTGCTTTCCAGAGTGGCTGCACCAACTTGCATTCCCACCAGCAATGTATGAGTGTACCCTTTTCCCCACATCCTCGCCAACACATTTTGTTGCCTGTATTCTTAATAAAAGACATTCTAATTGGGATAAGTTGAAATCTTAAGGTGGTTTTGATTTGCATTTCTCTTATTACTAGAGAAGTTTAACATTTTTTCATGTACCTGTTGATTGCTTGTAGATCTTCTTCTGTAAAGTGTCTGTTCATTTCCGTAGCCCATTTATTGTTTGGACTTTTGTATTCTTGGTGTAAAGTTTTTTGAGTTCTTTATAGATTCTGGAAATGAGTACTCTATCTGAAGTGTGTGTGGCAAAGATCTTCTCCCACTCTGAAGGCTCTCTCTTCACATTGCTGATTGTTTCCTTTTCTGAGAAAAAGCTTTTTAGTTTGACTCTATCCCAATCATTGATTCATGCTTTTATTTCTTGCGCTTTGGGAGTCATGTTAAGGAAATCTGGTCCTAAGCCATCAAGATGAAGATTTGGACCTATTTTCTCTTCTATTTGGTGCAGGGTCTCTGGTCTAATTCCTCAATCATTGATTCATTTCTAGTTGAATTTTGTACAGGGTGAGAGATAGGAATTTAGTTTCATTTTGTTCCATGTGGATTTCTAGTTTTCCCAGCACCGTATGTTGAAGACGCTATCTTTTCTCCATTGTATGTTTTTGGCACCTTTGTCTAGTATGAAAAAAACTTTATTTAAGTGGGTTTGTCTCTGTGTCCTCTATTCTGTACCATTGGCCTACCTGCCTATTTTGTGCCATTACCATACTATTTTTATTACTCTTCTTGTGTAGTATAGTTGAAGATCTGGTATTGTGATACCTGCTGCTTCACTATTCTTGCTAAGAATTGCTTTAGCTATTCTGGGTCTCTTATTCTTCCAAATGAATTTCATGATCGCTTGCTCTATTTCTATGAGATATGTCATTGGGATTTTAATTGGAATTGCATTGAATTTGTATAGTACTTTTGGGAGTATTGCCATTTTGAGAATACTAGTTCTGTCTATCCAAGAACTTGGGAGATCTTTCCATCTTCTAAAGTTTTCATCAATTTCTTTCTTTAGTGTTCTGTAGTTCTCATTGTAGGGGTCTTTCACCTCTTTTGTTAGATTGATTCCCAAGTTTTTTGGGGTTTTTTTGAGGCTATTGTTAATGGGATAGTTTTCCTGATTTCTCTTTCAGAGGAGTCATCACTTATGAATAAAAATGGATTAGATTTATGAGCATTGATTTTATATCCTGCTACTTTACTGAATTAAGTTATGAGTTCTAGAAGTTTTCTGGTGAATTTTTTTAGCTCCTCTAAATATAGAATCATGTCATTGGCAAAAAGGGAGAGTTTGAGTTCTTCATTTCCTATTCGTATCCCTTGAATTTCTTTGGTGTGTCTCATTGCTCTGGCTAGCATTTCAAGGATGATATTGAATAGAACTGGGGAAAGAGGCATCCCTGCCTTGTTCCAGTTTTTAGGGGAAATGCTTTCAGTTTTTCACCATTTAGGATGATGTTGGCCATGGGCTTAGCATAGATAGCCTTTAAAATGTTAAGGAATGTCCTCACTATGCCTATTTTTTTCTAGTGTTTTCAGAATGAAGGTGTGCTGTATTTTATCAAATACTTTTTCTGCATCTATTGAAATAATCATGTGGTTCTTAACTTTAAGTCTGTTGTTATGGTGAATTACATTTATTGATTTCCGGATGTCGAACCAACTTTGCATCCCTGGGATGAAACTCACTTGATCATGGTGCGCTATCTTTTTAATATGTTTTCGAACGGAATTTGCTAAAATTTTGTTAAGAATTTTTGCATCTATATTCATTAGGGCAATTGGTCTGAAATTTTCTTTTTTTTGATGTGTCTTTGTCTGGTTTTGGTATCAGGGTGATATTAGCTTCATAGAATGAGTTTGGAAGGGTTCCTTCCTCCTCTATTTCATGGAATATTTGAGGAGTATTGGAATGAGCTCTTCTTTGAAGGTCTTGTAGAACTCGGCTGTGAATCTATCCGGTCCTGAACTTTTCTTTGTTGGTGATGACTTCTTCTATTTCATTGCTTGAAATTATCTATTTAAATTGTGTTTTTCCTCCAGTTTCAGTATGGGTGAATTCTATGTCTCTAGGAATCTGTTGATGTCATTGAGATTTTCTAGCTTGTTGGAGTATAGATTTTCAGAATAGTTTCCAATTATGCTTTGTATTTCAATAGTGTCTGTTGTGATATTTCCTTTTTTATCACCAATTTTAGTAATTTGAGTTTTCTCTCTCCTTCACTTCATTAGTGTGGCTAAGGCTTTTATTAATTTTGTTCATTTTTTCAAAGAACCAACTTTTTGTTATGTTAATTTTTTAAATTGTTTCTTTTGTTTCAATTTCACTGATTTCAGCTCTGATTTTAATTATTTCCTGTCTTCTACTACTTTTGCTAATGAGCTGCACTTCTTTTTCTAGGGCTTTGAGCTGTAATGTGACATTTTTTATTTGTTTACTTTTCATTCTTTTGTTAAATGTGCTCAATGCAACAAATTTTCCTCTTAGTACTGCTTTCATAGTATCCCCAAGATTTTGATATGTTGTATCTTTGTTCTCATTTACCTCTCAAAAGTTTTTAAATTTCCCTCCTGATGTCTTCTGTTATCCATGCATCATTCAATAGCATAGTATTTAATCTCCAGGTGCTGGAGTAGTTTCTGGTCTTTATTTTATCCTTGATTTCTAATTCCATTCCATTATGATCTGATAGAATACAAGGTAGTATCTCTATCTTTTTGTATTTGCTAAGAGTAGCTTTGTGGTGTAACATATGGTCTATTTTGGAGAAGAATTCATGAGCTGCTGAGAAGAAAGCATTTTCACTTCTTGTTGGATGGAACATTCTGTATATGCCTGTTAAGTCTAAATTAGCAATTGTGTTTTTGAGATCTATGGTTTCTTTGTTTAATTTTTGCTTGGAAGATCTGTCCTATGGTGAGAGAATTGGGTTAAAGTTACCTAGTATTATTGTGTTGTGGTCTACTTGGTTCCTGGAATTGAGAAGAATTTGTTTGACATACATGGATGAGTCATTGTTTGGGGCATAAATATTTGTGATTTTTATGTCTTGATGATTTATGTTTCCCTTAAGGAGTATGAATTGTCCTCCTTTATTTCTCCTAATTTTGAATTGAAGTCCACTTAATCTGATATGAAGATGGAAACCACTACTTTTTGTTACTGAGTCCATGTGTGTGGTATGTTTTTTCCCATCCTTTCACTTTTAGTTTGTGGGTATCTTTTTGTATGAGATGCATCTCTTGAAAGCAGCATATTGTTGGGTCGTTCTTTTTAATCAAATCTGCCTGTCAATGTCTTTTGATTTGTGAGTTCGGAACATTAACATTCAGGGTTATTATGGAGATATGATTTGTATTCCCAGTCATTTTGGCTTATTTTTGGTTTTTAACTTGACGTACTTTCTCCTTTATTTGGCTAGTGCTTTTGGGTAGTTTCTCCCTATGCTGACTTATATTATTGTTTTTCATTTCTTTCTCACAGAATATTTTGCTATGAATGTGCTGTAGTGCTGGCTTTCTATTTGTAAATTCTTTTAGCTTTTGTTTATCATGGAAGGATTTTCCATGGAAAATCCATGGAAGGATTCATTGTCAAATCTGAAGGTAATTTTCACTTGGTATAAGATTCTTGGTTGGCATCCATATTCTTTCAGGGTTTGGAATATGTTGTTCCAGGCCCTTCTTGCTTTTAAGTTCTGGGTTGAGAAATCTGCTGATAACTGTATTGGTTTCCCCCTGAATATAATCTGATTTTTCTCTCACAGACTTTAAAATTCTACCTTTATTTTGTATGTTAGGTACTTTCATTATAATGTGCCTTGGTGTGGATCTGTTGTAATTTTTTACATTGAATATCCTGTAAGCCTCTTTTATTTGATTTTCCATTTTATTGTTCTGATGTGGGAAATTTTCTGATATTATTTCATTGAATAGATTATTCATTCCTTTGGTTTGTATCTCTGTGCCTTCCTCAATCCCAATAATTCTTAAATTTGGTCTTTTTATGATATCCCATAATTATTGTTATTTCTGTTCATGAATTCTTACCATCTTCTCTCTTTGGTCAACTTTGTGTTCAAGATTAAATGTTTTGTTTTCAATGTCTGAGGTTCTGTCTTCCAGGTGACCTAGCCTGTTGGTTATGCTTTCTATTAAGGTTTTCATTTGGTTTATTGTTTCCTTCATGTCAAGGATTTCCACTTGCTTTTTTTTTTTTTTTTCAGAATCTCTCTCTCTTTGTTGAAATGATCTTTTGCTTCTTGTATATGTTCTTTGAACTGTTGATTGGTACTGTCAGTCATTTCTTGCATTTGGTCTCTCATCTCATTGTTTGCTTCTCTGAGCATTTTAATTATGTGCATTCTGAACTCCCTTTCTGACATTTCTTCTGCCATGCTGTCATTGGATTCTTTTGATGTAGCATCTGGGGTTGTTTGGGACACTTTCTTCCCTGTTTTCTCATGTTGCTCATGTATCTACCCCACTAGCAGTGTGAATCTGAGGGATTTCAGTTTTCCCCCTATTGACTTATAGTGTCCCTGTAGGTTTCCAATACCTCACCTTGAAGTGAGAGATCAATATTAGCAGCACACTGTACAAACAATATGCATCCTTAACTCAAATTTTCCCTTTCAAGATATAACCATATTGTTTTAGTAAACAGAAAGGATGAGTTCAATTATTATCTACAGTTTAGCCAATAGGTTTGCAATGAGGACCGCAATTTCTAATGGCGGGCAAAGAGGATGGGGTGGGTATAGAATATACCATTAATGAGATAAGAAGTGTGTCTTTAGAGGTACTATGTCATAGTAGTAGTGACAGAGGAATTAAAAGAAATTGGTTGTTAGCATGAGAAAAGGAATAGCCTCCAAGGAGACAGATTTGAAGAAAATAGGGTGAGAAAAATATTAATAAAGGAAAAGTAGGAAAAATGGTATGATAGGAATAATCATAATATTATTACTAATTAAGTAAAAAAAAATCTACAATAAAACTATACTGTACTGTTCAAACCTCCTAGTCTTCAGTAGTCTGATACCTGGGAGGAACTTGATAATGTGGTATCCCAAGAAAGGTGCTGCCTCCCTAGGTATGGTGGCCTACTGGGGGATATAATCCCTGCTAGTGGGCAGAGGCACCCCGGCTTGTTGATAGATGGTCAACCACTGCCTGAGCACTAGACCACAGGCTGGGTCTGGGCTGGTGCGGACCTAGGCCTCTGTGGGCCTCCCAGGCATGGAAATCTCACCCAGGTCCCACCTCCAAGGTGCAGAAGCCACAGGAGGTTTCTCTGGTCCTGCCTCCCAGGTGCTAAAGTCTTGCTGTGCTCTAGGCCCTCGGCCAGTGCAGAAGTCTCACACGGGTCTCTGGAAGGTGCAGAAGTCTCATCAGGTGCTCTAGTTCCACGTTCCTGGTGCAGAAGTCTCACATGGGTCTCTGGGCCCACGTCATCGGCTTGGAAGTCTCACGCTGTTGCTCTGGTCCCCTAGTGGACATTATTTTAGGCATGTAATAATTTTTCTTATTTGTTATGTTGAACAATAAAAACATTTTTCATGGTGCACTGAAAGTGATTACAATAACGCCATCATGCACCAAAAGTCACAATGTATTTATATAGGTTTTACTTTTCTGTATATATTGAAATACAGATTTCCATGACTGTGGACAAAGGTTTAGCATTCACTTTCAGGAGAATTTACGGTAATTAATGTAGTAAACTACATTACTTTTCTTTTCAAAATGCTTTTCTTGAGTGTACTAAATATAAAAGTAAGCCAGGATCACTTTGCCAAGATAAACTTTTGAGTATGTATTCATGAAAGTAAGTACGAAATTGTATAATAAAGTTAATATTATTCTATAAATAATACATCATCTTGTTGAGGTCGGTGTAAAGAATCTGAGCCGTTGTTAAATATCTGATTCTTCATGAGATTTTATGTATTTGTTGACTTTTATAGAAAGTTCAGATCCTCCCTAACACTTTCTTACACTTAAATATTTTATATGCAAAGTATTTTGAGATCAGTAGGGAAAGGTTCATATCTGACTGTAAATTTGTTCTGTTAATTCCATGAATGTTAAAAACATCCTAGTAGGTTAGGTTAAGATTAAAGATTAGTTACATATAAACTGAATATTACAATGGAATATAACCCAGTAAAATACTTAGTGACCAACACTTCTTTATGTATATTGACCTGTTTCTTTTGTAAAGACAGTGAGTTTGCATATCTCAACACATACAGATATTACGAAATTTTGAGGAGAGCATCATTAAAGTTACAAAGCTAGTTAGTAAGAGGATAAACTCTGTAATTGTAATTGTGGAAACAAATTAAAGCAAAACTAAATATATTTAATTTCTTTGGTAGCATAAGATTAAACATATATATATATATAGTAAAAAACCCCTCATTTTATTAAAACTTTACCATTTATTTAATACCAGCATAGTTTAAATATTAAGAAAAAGTGACATTATTTATGGATTTTCTACTTAGAGATTAGGATTGCCTACAAAATTATCAAATTGTATACTATTTTCAATTTAACATGAATGAACATGAAAATATTTATTGGGAAAAATGTATTTAGGTCAGAAAATGAATTACTAAAATCTTTTTCTGTCACTCATAAGTTGGGGTCTGGTTTGTAACGTTTGTGTGTTCTGTGAGATAAATCAACAAATAAGATAAATGTTCAAATTATGTATTTTATGTTCCTGTCCTCACCTACCTGTCTGGGTCATGTTGCAAACTGAGATAATAGGTGTGATTTTTTTCATTTTCCATGTTTGTAGTTCATCATCATTTTGAATACTGAAGTGTGAAGGAAATATACTGTCTATAAGATTTCATATGCGGTAAGTAGAACAATATCTTTTGATTTGAAATTTGTAAAGAACACCTGCCAAAATAAAACATAATAGAACATAAGCCAAAATAAAAGAAATCACAGTTCTTTACTGTAGTGAGCATAGGTTCTATGTCGTCAATACTTGTTATGGTTTGGATGTTAGGTGTCCCCCAAAAGCTCATGTGTGATACAATGCAAGACGATTTAGAGGAGAAATGATTGGGCTATGAGAACCTTAACACAATCAGTGAATTAATCCTCTCATGGGGATTAGCTGAGAGGTAACTAAAGGCAGGTAGAGTATAGCTGGAGGAGGTGAGCATTGGGGGTGTGGCTTTGGAGTACATATTTTCTATCTGGCAAGAAAGTACATATTTTCTATCTGGCTTTGGAGTACATATTTTCTCTCTGCTGCCTGATCATCATCATGTAACTTGTCTCCTTCCTCCACACTCTTCTGCCTTGATGTTCAGCCTCAACTTAAGCCCTGAGGAATGGAATCTGCTATCTATGGACTGAGACCTCTGAAACTGTGAGCCTCCAAATAAACTTTTCCCCCTCTAGAGTTGTACTTGTTGGGTTTTTAGCCACAGCAGTAAAAAAGTTGAAAAACCAGTACTATTGGAAATTATTCTTCCTTTTAAATAACTGAAGTTATAGTTAAGGGGAAAGTTGATGACCTTTCTTCATGGAATCTGTTTTTAATGTAACTATATATTTATGTGTTTTTAAAAAATTTTTCTGATCCTGCATTATGATGCTTGAAAGAATATCTACAAATTGGTAGGTATGGAGTGGTACACTTTTAATCTCATTACATTTATTTTTAAGTCACGTAATTATATCAAAGATTATGTATAATAGAGGAAATAATAAAATATAGAGTGCCCTTGCCTGTATCCTGTTATGAAAATTACCTTGTATAAACTTCATCATATTATCAAACCTTTAGAATATTTATAAGGTTTTATTTTTCAATGAGTACATATCTCACCACATTTCAATATTGAAGAACACTGAAATAAATGCAAGAATATAGTAGTCAAGCATCAAGAGCCTCTTTATAAGTGAAGATTGAATTAATCATGGGGGAATAAGAATAGCACAAAAATATTTTGTGGTATTTAAAATATTTTTTCATTCAGCTACATGAAGTAATATCTACAAACTTTTGCAATTCGTTTCACTTAGAGACAGAGCGGTTTATTATATGTTAAATTTATGTCATGTTAATTCACAATCTTATTTTTTTCTTAAATCTAAATAAATTTCATCTTAATATAAAATGAACATGAGGGTTGGGGATGTCTTAAAAACAACATGATAGTTGGATCTGTATTCACCTGGATCCTTGATCATAATCAACAATTGTACAATCAATAATTTTTGAAAGCTGTCTCAAATCAAACATTTTAAAAGGTTGATTCCATTAAATATAGGAATTATTTATCCCTGATGTTTAAGTGTTATCAGTTCAGGATCCATTTGAGAAAACAAAAAAAAGATAGTTCTTTTAAGAGATGAAATTTATAAAGACAATTCTTTGCACTGATATTGGAGCACATAATAAGCAAGATGGGAATACTGAAGTTACCCCAAGGTAACTTCAAGAAGTAAGCAACCTCCCTTAGGGCTGTAGTAGAGAGGGAGAAGTAGAGTTACACAAATATAGAGTCAAAAAAAGGAACTCCAAGAAGCTGGAATTCAAATGTTGGAAGTGAAGTATGTCCAGGGATGCTGTTGTCTCCTCTGTAGGGCCGTCATGATGTTGGTTCTGAGTATGCCAAGATAATTTGGAATCTGGAAGCAACTACTACATGCAGGGGAAAGTAACATTGCTGGGGTGAGGCCAAAATGCAGTACCACTGGCAAACACCGGCCAAGAGGTCCCTCTACCTTCCATTCCCAGGTCTTAAGACCAATATGGACTTGCAGTACCTTCTGGGAATATTGACCTGAGCCTTATGTAGGACCTTCTCAGACCAGTTCTCAGTTTGCTTGTGTGTTTTCTCTGACCATGTATCTCAGGCATTGATTCAGTCATTGCCCTATGGTACTTAGAGAATTGAGTCTATGAGTTGCCCTGGGCCTGTGGCTGGTCCCAATCCTGGAGAGTATCCTGAAAAACAGATTCTTCTCACTGGGATCTGTGGTCTTTCTTTTGAATGGTCACAAAGATTATGCTGCCAGAATGCTACTGGATTGGGGAGTTCCTTTCTCATGTCAGATGTAGGGTGAATTCAGAGCTCTGGGCTGTGAAGGTTTGCTGCCAACCTTTGGGTTTAAGTCACAAATGTGGGTCTTTGTGTCAGACCTCACCTGTTTTTATTCTGACCAACTGTCTCCCCCTGTGAGGTGACTACAGGCATCCTTCACCCTGCGTCTTCTTCAATTCTGGAAAGTAAGGTAAGCTGAACCCTTCCACATTTCTCCATGTCACATTGCAAGTACTCTCGTGAGGGTGACCATGCCTTTCTCCCTAGAGACTTTAAGACTATTGCATGGCAGTGATAAAAACTCCTTCCAGCCCCTATCTTCCCTTGCCTCTGATCATTGTGGTATTATCCTGTTGATCTGAGACAGTTTCCATCCATGCTGGATAAAAACAGATCGTACTCAGGAGAGTAAAAATGCTCCTTTTGTTCCACTTACAATTCCTTCCATTGTTTTTCCCACTATTGCCAATGTGTAAAGAAGAGGGCTTACTTAACTTTGAAAGGGACCATTTTACAGTAGTGCACTGATTATGACCTGAAGAGTTGAAGATAAAACATGGTTGGGATAGGTATCCTTCCAATTAACACCAGAATATTCTGAACAGAAAATGTAATATAAACGGAAAGAAAATTATTACTATGTTTCTGCATGCTCTGAAAAAAGACTTGCTTTCATGCTTAGAGTCAGTAAAGCATAGAAATAATTTTTGAGACAATCTTTGCAAACCAATATTCTCAAATGACCTCATAGATGATGTCCCATTATGAGTGATAATGTAACCAGCACTAGGAAAAATACTAGGAAATGTAGTAACAAAAGGAATTATATCATTTCATACAAGCAGATTTCAAAGAGCTGTAGCACTGTAAGAAATAACAGTTACTACCATTGTTAGCATATTTAGTAAGAGAAAGGGAGATTTGTGCATCTCAATAGATGTAAATTTGCCTCTAAACAATGTAATAATAATGATAATAACAACTGAGTGATGTGCTATAGAGTGTGGGTAGATATAGATAACAAAATTATAGGATGTTAATGTTTACAAAAGGTGGGTAATGTGTGTATGGGTTTTACTTTTTATGTATACATTTTTCATATAAATTACATGAATTTTTCATGAAGCAAGTGGTAAAATAGTATGAGATTCTTAAAAAATACAAATAGAAAATAATAGTGTAACAAAATAAATATATATCATAGCTAAATGTTATTTATACTTAGCATGCAAAGATAGTTCAATATTTAGAATATTTTTTATGCAATTCATCATTTTATTAGAGCTCATGAGAAGAATAAATCTTATCATTACATCTATTGATGTAGAAAAACATGCTCCCAGAGTCAAGAGTACTATCAAAAGTTAGAGATAAGAGGCAGACATTAGTGTGAGCAAGGTGAGCCAATCTGAAAACATAAAAAGTATTGAGAATGAATTTTCTAAAGTCCTCAATTTAAAAAAAGGTCTTTTAAAGCCTTATAACTCAAAGTCAACTTCTCTTTCTCCAAGAAATTGTATATCTTATTTGTGTTTTCAAAAAATTTTCCTTAGAGTTTGGCAAAGTAGCTTTTAATGATTTGTAAATAATATTTTCTATTTCAATGGGCATTTATCTCTTATTTAATATTATATTTATTTGCACCTTCTTTTATTCCTTGATAACATTTACTCTTGGTTTTTCTAGTTCATATAAATCTACTGTTTTCTATTTTATATCTTATAATTAATGTTTTCATATTCATTTACTGCATTTTGTTATTTCCTTGGTTATTCTTTTTATAGTTTTTAAACTATGATTTAATTAAGCTATTTTAATTCTTTTAGTTTTATTGATGAAAATGGTTTGTGCAATGAAATGACCTTTTATCTTTTGCACCTCATAAATTCAGAGATGTATTGCTTTTGTTGTCATCTTTAGAGTCCATTTTCTATCTCCTTTTTACCAAGGAGATGTTTAATTGGTATATGAATTTCCAAGTAGAAAGGCATTTCTATCTTTTTGATTTTCTGAGTAAATTCTAGTTTAAATAGTGTAATAAAAAAGTAATATTTTAATATTTAGTCAAGTAAATGATGAATGGAAGTGTTGAGAGGTATTTTGACTGATTCTCAAACTCCAATTCTTATGACTTTTTACAAAAAAATTTGATGTTTTCCAGATTTTTGTAACCAACAAAAATTGTACATTTTTATAATATTTATATTAGAAATGCACCAATTTCTAGTTCAATCTTGGTTGTAATCAGAAACAATGGAATTCTTTAAAACTATACATATGCAAGCTTCATTTCTGATCTATATATTTAAAATCGGGGTGTGGGGGGGTAAGGTCCAGGCAATAATATTTTCAGAAAACAGAATGCTATTCTGTAGAAGAAAATAAAAACTTAAGATTTTGATCAGAGTTTTCTCACTTTATACAGCTTTCTAGACCATTGAATTCACAGTGGTAAGTTGCATGTAAGGAAATATTTGTTAATGAGTTAGTCAAGTATTTGTCATATTTAGAGTTAATAGTTTGACAAGAACAAAGGGAGTTTAACTTTTTGTCAAGATAGGTGACATCATTTTTCTAATTAAGCAGAGAAAAGATGTCAATCATCCAATTACATATGGATACTCATTTAAAAATGTGTTAGATATGAACCATCAGTACTATAATTTATTATTTTCCTTCAATAAGTTAGAAAGAGGAAAATATTTATGGTGAGAAAAATATTTTTGATTACTGATCTCTTAACTAACAAAAGATTTTTAACAAGTACTGTATGAAAATTGGCAAACATAAAGAATATTATGCTTGTTCTCTTAGCTCTTTGCAAATATTTAAAATGTGAATAATGCATAATTTTGGTAGTCTGAGAAAAGATTTAGTTATCAGTAATTTAGTAGAAAAACAGTGATATAGCATCCAAAACAAAAATTCTTAAAAATCACAAACAAGTTTTAATACATATCCTGTTAAAAATTGCATCACATTATTATCTCCATTCAGATTGTCACTAAAAAATACTGTTTTAATTCTAGAGTTTTTCATTGATTCATGAAATTTTCTAGAAGTGTAATTTATTAAAATTTCAGAAAAAAATTATTTTTAAATATCCTTCTTGCTTGATTTTTTTCTTTTTTTCTTTTTTCTATTATTGCTGGGGATTTAACTAGATGTGCTCTACCACTGAGCTGCATCTCCAGGCCTTTTATTTTATTATGAGACAAGATTTTGCTAAGTTGCCCAGGCTGTCCTCCCATTTGCAATCCTTCTGCCTCAGCCTCCCCAGTAAATGGGATTACAGGAATGTCCCACCACACTCAACTCATATTTATTTATTAACATAATAGCTCACACTTTCAAACATGTCACCATCCAATGTTTCACAACAGACAACATCAAAGGTGTATCCATCACGTGTGACGTGATCGTGGCGAATTCCTAACTTATGCTTCTACCATCACAACCTAGCCAAGAAGAATCTGTAAAAAAGATGAAATATACAGAACCATGTTCATATTCAAACAAATTGGCCCAAAGGTTCAATTTAGGTGAAAAGGGAAGAAGGCAAGAATTTTCTTCAGACTTTTAACATACATTAAGATAAATAAAGGAGTGAAAATACTACTGGCTCTGTTCATTTTTTTATCTTTTTATCCATTTTTTATTCATTGAGAATATGTTTTATATAATTAGGAAAAAACACTACCATAGAAAATAAATATTGTGTGGTACCAGTGATGCTAATTTGAAAGGAGCAATAGGATACAAAAGTGATGAACTCTACTTTTTGAGAGAATTATCTTTGTAACAATGTATGTTGGAAGTTACATCCTGAGGGGGAAAAAACGTCAATATCCTAGTCTATTAACATTACTATTTTACATATATAAAATCTAGACCTTGGCCAGATAGATTTTTTTGCTCTAGGAAGTCCTCCACTAAAAATGAAAAAGCTCTAGTGTGCATATGCAAACATACATAGTACTATTTTTGTGATGGTCGTTATATTCCCCCTAATTAAGGCTCAAAAGTCTTCTATCAAACCTGTATCCTTCCTAGGTTGTGATGGTAGATATATAAGGTTAGGAATTAGTCACGATCACATCACACGTGATGGATATACCTTTGATGTTGTCTGTTGCCAAACAACGGTGTGTTCTTTTGCCACCTGGACACAGATTAATCTAACTTCTGCATCTACAAGGCTAAAAGCTAAATTTTAATGCTTGGCTTTCCTTCTGATTTAAAATCACCCAGACATTTGGCTGACAAAACTTCAGATCTTTCTGAAGAAATAAATACTTATATTTCTCCTTGAAATGGTCCACACTTTTCAGAAGGGGTAGGCTCAGTGCTCAGTTACACAAAACTGAGAAAGGAGGACACGGAACAGAAAAAACATTTTTTTTTTTTTTTTTTTTTTTTTTTTTTAGAAATAGGGAAACAGAGTGAGATACCTATGCATAGGTATGTCTATGGATAACTTAGAAACAAAAAGTGATAATCCTGAGTAGTCATGGAATAGCAAATTTGGTCAATGAAGTGGTTTACCTGACAAGAGAGATGCATGTTAATTTGTAGTAAAAATATGTAGAATGGACAGTTTTCAATCAGTTTTACCCACTATTGGTTTTGGTAATAGTCTAAAAGCTGTTTTATTAGGCATAGGAAAGGGAGTTCATGTGAACAAAGGAGATAAAACACTCCAAAAATTCTACCCATTCTGAAAGGTGTGGACCATTTGAAGAAGAATTGTAAATATTCATTTCTTTAGAAAAATCTGAAGGCTTGTCAGCCAAATATCAGCATAGTTTTATATCAAAAGGAAAGCCGAGAGTTAAAATTCAGCTTTTAGCCTGATAGGTACAGAAGTTAGATTTAATCTGTATCCAGAAAAGATGTTCAGTGTTCTGATTTATTCCAACCAAGCTATAAGAAGATAGTTTAGTCAAGGGAATGGCAATTTATTCATTAGTGTGATAAAAATAACTTGCAAAGAGACTTGAAATAAGTACTCTACTGAGTGCTTTCTTCTCTGTGGCTTAAAAAATTATCACCAGACTTTTCTAGGCAAAAAAAAGATGCTATCTCTTAATTAATATGTATCTAAACCATGGCCAAACCTAATACATACTAGTCTACTACTGAATAGAATATACTGACTGAGGAGATTTTTCAGTGATCCTGTAAAAGACACTAGCCACTGCAGATCTACAAGTCTGTACAACAAACGGATGTTACATTCCCATTCCCTAGAAATACTTTTCACCTTGCATACCATAAGAATTAGACCTGTAGTCATTCCTCTAGTTAATTGTGCTGATACAGAATAATAAACATGCTTTCTAAGAGGATCAATGGCATATGCTAAGTTAAACTGCCAAGGTGCCAGGAAAACTAAAATCTTATCTCCTAGATACTTACATGTCAAAAAGACAAAGCCGTGTCTTGGAGACTTCTCTCTATTATGATACTTTTACATATCCAGTGCTTAAAGATATGGGTTTATAGTTCTAAAGAATTAGAATAAGAGCCTAGGATCTTTTAGAACACATCTCTAAGAACAGAGGGTTTATTTTTTCCCAAATAGGAAAGGGAGGGGATGGCACACATCTTGCCAATACAGAAACAGAGGAAATTAATCACTCTTCATTCTCTTCCTAGTATGTGGGGAGTAAGTCATTATTCATGCAGGTACAGTTTGCATAGTCTCCACCACCTTACCTTGAATGTTAATCATACACTCCCTACCCATTGATTCAGTCATATTGATAAAGAACTCTTCCTTGACCCAGGTGTCTCATGTTTCTGACACTTACACACATACACACTTGCATATATATATACATGCACACAAATATGGTAGCATCTCAGACCATTCACAGATGATTTTTAATATTCTTTTTTAATGATTTAAAATTATATATATTTATGGTATAAAATACTGTAGAATGATAAATCATGTTAATTAACATATCCTTTACCTTACATGACTTTTTTTTGTGTGGGGGAGAACACTTAAATGTCCTTGGCAATTTTCTGAGCACATTTCAACTATATATTTTTTACTAAGGTCATCATGCTGAATAACAGTCTCCAGAATTTATTTCTCATATTTTAACACTTTGTCCAACATCTCCCCATTTCCCTTGCTTTCCTCTTAGCACCTGTGAACACTCTTCTATCCTCTACTTGTATTTTGACATTTTAGATCCTGCACATAAGCAAGATAAAGAAGTATTCATTTTTCTATGTCTGACTTATTTCACAAATCATTATGTCCTCCATTTTCATCCTTGCTTTTGCAAGTTAATGAAATCCATTCTTTTTTAAGGATTAATAGCAATCCTTTTTGCATAATACATTTTCTTTATCCATTCATCCATTGATGAATGTTTCAGTGGACTACATAGTATCAAGAATGTAAATGTGGGGCTGGGGATATAGCTCAGTTGGTAGAGTGCCTGCCTCACAAGCACAGGGTCCTCAGGTTCAATCCCCAGAACCACCAAAAAAAAAAAAAAAAGAACGTAAATAATGCTGCAATGAACCTGAGAGTGGAGATATTTTTTCACATATTGATTTCACTTTTGAGTGTATACTCACAAGAAGAATTAATAGATCATGTGATTTTTTTTCTATATTTTGAGGAACCTCCATAAGGTTTTTATAATAGCTGTGCAAAATTCCATTCCTTCCAAGAGTGAACAAAGTTCTGTTTCCTACATATTCTTTCTGTTATCTTTTGTTTTTAAGATAACATCCATTCTAAGAAGTGTGAAGTGATACCTCATTTGTAATTTTAATTATCATTTTTCAGATAATTAATGATATTGAATGTGTATATGTATATTGAGTATATGTATACATATATATAACATTGGATATATATATATACATATTGAATAAATACATTCAATATATGTATACATATATTCCATCTCATTAAATATGTCATATATATGTCATGCACATAATTATATAATCATATTGTTTTAGTCTGATTTTTGCTGCTGTGAATAAAAGACCTGACAAGAACAATTGCAGAGGAGGACAAGTTTATTTGGGGGCTCATGGTTTCAGAGGTCTCACTCCATAGATAGCAGGCTCCGTGGGATAAGAATGTGGTGGAGGGGAGCAGCTCACGTGAACTTTTGGTGGGGGACACCTAATATCTACCACAACACACACACACACACACACACACACACACACACACACATCTTCTTTGATGAAATGTCTATTTTAGATCTTTTGCCCATTTTCTAATTAGGTTGTTTCTTATTATTGATTTGAGTTCCTTATACATTTTGAATAATATGTGTCTGATAAACATCATATACTTACCAGATGCATGGTTTGCAAATATTTTCTCCCATTCTGTGGGTAGTCCCTGTTGATTGTCTACTTGGCCATGCAGAAATTTTAGTTTGGTGAAATCCAATTTGTCTATTTCTCTTTGTTCTGACTATGCTCTTGTGGTCATATTCAAAAATCTTTGGCAAGACCAATGTATAAAAGCTTCTTCTTCATGTAGTTTTATGGTTTCATACCTTTCATTCAAGTATTTAATCCATTTCAAGCAGCATTCTCTATAGAGGGTAAAGGGCCCAAATTCATTCTTCTGAAAATGGACATCTATTTTTCCCACTTTTGAAGAAATCTTCCTTTCCTCATTGTGTGTTCTTGGCTCCTTTGTCAAAGATCAGTTGGTCATACATATTCTGAGCTATTTTATTCAATTGATCTTTGCATTTGTTTTCATTCCAGTATCATGGTGTTTTGATTACTAAAGCTTTGTATTAGATTTTGACATTAGAGAATGTGATTCTTCTAGTCATGTTACTTTTGCTCACGATTGCTTCTGTTATCAGGGTTTTGTGTGGTTCTATCTTGATTTTTAGATTGTTTTCTCTATATTAACAAAGTATGTCATTGGAATGTTGACAGGAATTGTGTGGAATCTTGTTCTGAGACAACTAGCCCCAGTGTGTGATATTCTGCCCCAAGATGCCCTGAGACCAAAGAAAAAGAAAGATTTGAGATTGCACAGAAAGCATTTTATCAGAAGTCTTAATGATAGAAGCATGGTCTTGGGCAGCAGGAGGACCATTGGAATTTCTATAATTTTGGTCAGAAGGAATGTAGCTTTGGTCTTCTTCCAAGTCAGAACATACTGGGTTTATCCTAAGCTAATAAATATCACAGAGTCAAATATATTTCTGGTCCTAGTGTCCAGTTGTAAAGCTTCATATATCTCTATATTCCTTTTGTCTGTATATAGATTCCTGGAAAATTATTCATACAAACCACCTGGGGTCATTCTGGGACAACCATGGGATTTATAACTAAAGACAGCTACAGTCTTGTCAATCCAAATCCACACAAATTTTCAGACTATT
Source organism: Glaucomys volans (assembly GCA_020662805.1). Classification (NCBI taxonomy): domain Eukaryota; kingdom Metazoa; phylum Chordata; class Mammalia; order Rodentia; family Sciuridae; genus Glaucomys; species Glaucomys volans. The sequence continues at coordinate 413,877 of JAJEJO010005801.1, forward strand.
CTAGGTTGTAGGTTTACAGTCTTGTAAATGGCCATAGTTCTTCTTCATTTATTATTATATGTTTTTAATCCACTTACTAAATATTTTAAAATAATTATCTTCGAGTTCATAGGTTTTCATCCTGTTTGATCAACTGGTTGTTGGTATTCTCTGTTGCATTTTTCAGTCTGTTCAGCATATTCTTGAGCCCCAGAATATCTGTTGGTCTTTTTTTGTGATTTCTGTCTTTATTTTAAACTCTTTTTTGTTAGTGTATTGTTTTTCTTATTTAATTGAACAGTTTCTCTGTAGTATCTTGAAGTTTGTTTCACTTCGATAAAATATTTTAGTTCTTTGCCAGGCAATCCATTGATCTCCTTTTGCATTATATTTTTCAGAAATTATATTTGTTGAATGTCTGCATCTTTCCTTATATTTTTATGCCTCTTGTTCTGCCACGTTGTCTGCATATTTGATAGAGCCATTATCTCTTCCAGAATGTGCAAACTAGTTTATACGGGGGAAAAAACCTTCCTCTATAGTTGAGTGTGAGGGCACCAGTTGGGTTGGTTGTAGTGGTGCTGGCTCCCCTGAGAACATAGCAATATAGTCTTCATATAGCCCTGTCAGCTGGGGTTCCTGTTGGTAAAGATTTCTGGGAATGTCAGTAGCCAAGATTATATGTATCCAGAAGAGATGCCAGAATATTGGGGTCTTCAGTACTGAAAGATACTGGGCTCTCCCAAGTTCTCCAATTAAGGAAATCGTGGAAAGAATCCATGTTGGTGCTAGGTCCAGCTTGTCAACTCACTTATGATAGTAGTGGCCATGCTATCTGTGTGTAATACTACTAGAACAGCCATGGAGCCTCTCTGAAGCATGGGCATTAATGGAGCAACATAGACTCAGAAGTCTGGTGGTTGTATGACCAGGGTCTGGGTCACAGGCACCCTCAATGGTTCATGGGTAATGGTGTGTGAGACACAAATGCTTATGGAACAACTGTGGGTTAGGGTCTGGAATATAGTCTTAGGCAAATCTATAATGTTTCTGGAGCCTGAAGTGAAACCTATCTCAGAGTGAAGGATTACATCTGCTACTTTGCCCTTTTGTTGACCCCAGTTTTATTCAAGTTTGTTGGCAAAATATATTTTTACAAGCCAAAGACCTATCTCTAAATATCACTAAATTTATTTGTGTTCTATCTATACTAAGTTGAACAGCCTCTTTTCATTGCTGTATTACTTCTTTCTATTATAAATACAGAGTTAACAGTAATTAGTGTAGAATTTTATTTGTATTCGAAATTTGGTTGCATTTTTCATGCTTCACACATTTGGGTTCTGAGAAATAACTAGGTTTATAAAGCCTCCAAAGATGAGTACTTTCAGCAACTCCCTGTTGGTTTTAGTAATTTAGTTATCAGAATTCAGAACATACTTACAATTTGTACTTATTTACTGAGAGGAATGGGATTTTTAGATTTTACTTATTTATTATTTGGGAAATTTTGCTACCATATATATATATATATATATATATATATATATATTTAATATTTTTTTAAAAATCCAATTTTTGCCAAGTATTTACCTAAGAGGAATCATTTTGCAAGTAATTATCAAACAACATTTCTTATGATGAGTTGGGGGAAATGTATCATAAATGAAACAAAATTTTTATTGTAGTAGAGAGGAAAGATAAGGGTATAAGTAGTACCAATACAGAAAGAGAGATGAATACCATCACAGTGTTTTATAAGCACAAGAAATAAAAATAATCACTCAGAGAATTGAGGAAGCTTTTTGGAACACTACAATTTGAACCCCTACTTTGGATTTTAGCAGTGATTTTTCAGGAGAGGAATTTGAACAAATATATATAAAGAACAAATTCAAGTAATGATTTAATATAAATGTATCCAAACCACTAGAGGTAAGCTATATTTTTGCAGAGAGATGAGCATAAGATTAGAGGAATTAATGCCAGTATTGTGGGTCTGCAGTGTTAGATGTAAAGGGCTCAGATTGGGAGTGGAGATACCTGAGATTTGCTCTTTGAGATATAAAATCACTGAAATTTTTTAAATAGAGGAATTACATATTCATATAGGTAGATAGGTTGATTATAAGATGGCAGAGCCCAGTAGTGAACAGAATTATATGAAATCTGTCGGTATAATCCTAATGAGAAATAATGAAATACTCAATTAGGGGAAGAAACTGCAGCTAGGAATCAGAATGTGAATTAGAAATGCAACTACTTTATAAAACCACTTAAAATGACTGATTTTGTGTTCAAAAGCAGAATTAAAGTTTAAATTTTAATAGGAAGAAACTGGTATCTCTGCATCTAGTTATGTCTTTTGAGTTTTACACTATTGACCACATAAATTACAATTACAGTGGCTTTGCCTCTATTCAAACTGTCCTAAATGCTTTTTGGACATAAGAAGAGATGTATAAATTGAAAGATTCTAGAAAAGAATGAATTAATCAAAAACATCTTTTATGCTCATAGTTTCATATGCGCAGTAGTGTGGGCTGGAATGACCTTTGGCCCCTCACACATGGCACCATTGAAAGGTTGTGGAACCTTTAAGTGGTGGGGCCTATTGGGAGGTCTTTAGGTCACTGAGAACATGACCTTGCAGGGGAATAGTGGTACCTCTGCCCTTTCTTTGTCTTCTATTTTGCTTCCTGACCATAAGGTGAGTGGTTTTGCTCCCACCCTGATATGCTGCCTCACTGCAGTTGTAAAGGCAACAATACCAACAAATCACGGATTGAAAACTCCAAAATTGTGATCAAAAATAATTCTTTTCTAAGTTTATTATCTCAGGTATTTTTATAGTGACAGAAATTTTACCAACACAATATGCATGCTAAATATTAGATGAACGTTCCAAAACATTGAATGCTTTCTTGAAAAAAATCTGCTCATACTAGAAGCAATTTAATTTTATTAAGAAACTTCTGGCATAAGCTATTAACAGCATTGGATAACATTTCACATATATTTGTTTTAAATATGTAATGATTTTTTAATCATTAAATCCTGATCGTTCTATGTTAAAAGCGGAAATGCTTTAAAAACAGGTTTGTTTTATATGCTACCATTTTTGTTGCTGTTGAAACAACTCCTGTGTTAGTCTACTTTCAATAAATAATTCTTCAATATATGAATGATGACGAGCTCTCTAGGAATGTCACATCCTGAAAACTTTGACATTTGAATATTTATAAATATAAAAGCAAGTGAGAGTCCTTAGAATTAGCAATAGCAACAAAATAGAACATTTTAGAAAGTTTAAAATATATGAATGGTCTCCTGTATTAGTCAAGGATTTCTAGAGAAATAGAACCAATAGAATGAGTGTGTGCGGTTGTTAAGGAGAGAGAGAGAGATTTATGTCAAGGAAATTGACTCATGATTGTGTGTAAATGGTATCCAAAAGCTTCAGAGCTGGCCAGCGGGATGGAGACCCAGGGGAGAACTGATGTCACCATCTCAAATCTCCAGGCAGTTTGGAAGCAGAAACCTTGAAGGTGGATCTCCAAATTTTCTCTTGAGGCCATCAAAGAGGTCTCACATCATGACTTATTCACATCATGGAAGGCAATCTGCTCTACTCAGTCCACCAATTTAAATGCCAGACATATTTCAGGATACCTTCACAGTAAGGTCTAGACTGGTATTTGAAAAAACAACTGGCCCCCATAGCATAGTCTAGCCAATAGGCTGGTAAGATTAACTCTCATTAAAAATCTCCCTGTTGAAAGAGAGAATTTTCTTTTCATTTCTTCCTCTTTATTGTTGTGGGTTTTTTTTTTTTAGTAGTGTCTACTATAACATTATACTATTATTAAAACAGAATAATGCATGCATACATCATTAAGACACTTAAAATGTTTTGGGGTTGTAAATTGGTGCAGCCACTCTGGAAAGCAGTATGGAGATTCCTTCGAAAACTCAGAATGGAACCACCATTTGACCCAGCCATCCCACTCCTTGGCCTATACCCAAAGGACTTAAAATCAGCATATTACAGTGATGCAGCCACATCAATGTTTATAGCAGCCCAATTCACTATAGCTAGATTGTGGAACCAAGGTAGATGCCCTTCAATAGATGAATGGATAAAGAAACTATGGTATATATACACAATGGAATGTTATTCAGTCATAAAGAATAATACAATGACATTTGCAGGTAAATGGATGGAATTGGAGAAGATCATGTTAAGTGAAATAAGCCAATCCCAAAAAACCAAAGGCCAAATAAGCTCTCTTATAAGTGGTTGATGACACATAGCAGGGGTGGAGGGAGACACGGGAAGAATGGAGAAGGGATGGATTGTATAGAGAAAAATGAAGGGTGGGGAGGGGGCAGGGAAGGAAAGATAATAGAATGAGACAAACATCCATACCCTATGTTTGTGTATAAATATGCAAATTGTATGATTCTACTTTGTGTACAACCAGAAAAATGATAGCTGTACTCCGTTTGTGTACAATGAACTAAAATTAACAATTAAAAAAAAGTAATTCAAGTTATTTTTTGTTGTGATACCAAAAATAATTCAATGTATTTCCAAACATTTAGAGGAAACTATGGAATTATTAAAAATCTGCAGTTGAATTCTGGTGGGGGGTCAATCTATATTCTTTTCTGTGTATAGCCTCACTGAAGTTCACATTTCACTCTATTTAAATCCAATCATTTTATTGGTTAATTTTTCCTAATTTCCTTCTTTCTTTTTTTCAGAGTCACTTGAAGTGTTGATTTGCTCTACCTGTTGAAGTCTAGAGCAATTTTACATATGGTGGCTATTTATTGTCTTTCAATAATTATTTGTACAAAAAATTAAATGACAGTTTGACTGAAGGAAAAATATTGAACACTCTCACTACATTTGAGACATAAAATTTAAAATGAAATTTCATCTATAAAGTTAGAATATAATGAGATTATTATAGAAATTCTCACCAAGAATTCTTTTTTAATCAGACTGTACATCTTTTATTCTTCTCTAAGCTCATGATTAAATCGAAAACAATGATAGAAGTGGAGCACTGACTATGAATGCTATTGTGGTTTCCTTTCCTCTCCCTCTTGGACTGGAGCTTTCTGTTCTGGAAGGTATTATTTCACTATCAAGAACTTTTTTTTAGCCTCAAAATAAGTTCTTACTTCTAAGGTTATTAGATTCTGGGTATGGAAAGAACCAAAGAGTCATCCTTCAAAATGGCATGTTTTCCTCTTTGTAAAAATTTCTGAAATTTATTCAAAGCATTGCTTAGAGTTCTAGCATTTTATATTCTCTAAGAAGGTGTACTCAGGCAAAATTCTAAAATAGTCAGCTAATGCATTTTCTCTCTCATCCTAAAATATCCATCAATGCAGTCTCAACTGAATTTTCTTGGTACAATAGGGACAATTGATTGTGAATAACTTTTACTTTTTCTAGCAAACTCTTCATTGAATATGGTTACATGTGTCTAGGGACAAAAATTTTTGAAGGAAATTGATATTCAACTTCTTTCCAATGTTGATGAAATGGAGATAGAGTAAGATATCTGGCCCAGAAGGATTCATAATGCAGAATAAGGCAGCCTGTGAGGATTGCTTGTAGCTATAAATGGTTTATAGAGACCAGATTTAAAATTCATTGGATCTCTGTCAAGAATAATATTGTTAGTGTGTTGATAGATCAAAGGTTTGAGCTAGCATGAGACAGTGCTTTCCACCACTAGGTCAATGATATAATCCTCTTTCAAAGGGTTATGCAAAGACTGGGAAGTGAACTTCTCTTTCTGTGTACTTCCTAGCAGGAAAAAACAAGCAAACAACATTAGGAAATATAAGTAAAGGCAAGACATGAATAATAGCAATCTATGCTCGAAATCTCCTTCTCCACCCCCCACAATGCTTCTGCAATTAGCTTATTGGTGATGATTTAACAAAACTTTGAAAATAAAATTTAAATTAAAAACTTGCCTTCTAGTGACATAATCTCATCATTAAAAGACCTGAAAACTTTGACCTGGAGATTGTGATTTATTTCTGATATTCACAAGTCTTTATCTATCCCAAATATCTGCATAGAACTTTTCATGTATTTTCTATATATTGAAAAAATTGACACAGAAAGAAAGGGATGATTCTTTTTAATAATGCTGCAATGTCTGCTCCAGTGGCTATTATTCTCTTCGTGTATCCTAACCCTCTTGTTTATGAGTTCATTCTGATCCTCTTGGCTCTTAGAATATAGTATTAAGACTTTTTCAAGAACTTGTGTAGTTCAATTCCTTGACCTGTGTTTACTCCAGATCATATAAATCGATGCCAATCTGGCTTCTAAAAACATTGAAGGAATAAGACTCCTATTAAAAAAAACTTCATTAATTTTTCCTAGCATTTAATGACCTTTACAGAGAAGTGTAAGTTTTAATTTATTTTGTTCTTGAATCCTTCCTTTGTGACTTAAGCTTAGTTTATTTTTCTATTTCATATAAGGAAACTTCATATGCATGATAATTATTATAGTCCGTCTCCTTCCTTTTCGAGTTAGAGATAGCCTCAATTTTACAAAACACTTTTCTTTTTGCTGATTCTAAGAATAGACCTATCTGTGGTTTGTAAGTTCTTTAATTCCAGACCTAGCTGCACGCATACAGTTCTAGTTAATAGTTTTAACTATGTCAACTTATGTCTTCTTAGATGATCAACCAGTTCTATCTCCTTCATTACGTTTAAAAGTTGTATAGTCCTTTAATTTTTACTAAGTAATGCTTCCTATAATATTACTTCCAAATGGCTCAAAATATCCAAGCTAGCTAGCTAGTGAAAATAACATCTTTTGAAGAATATTCATTTCTAAAGCCTTGTTAGGAGTTGGCAAAGATAAAAAGCCATTATCTTTTCCCCACATTTTCCATGTGCAACTGTAAGTGCAAAAGAAAAACATCTCATTTGTAAAATGTACTTTGAAAAAAACAAATCAAACTTTGAGGGATATTTTGATTCATCTTTGAAGTTTGAGGAAACAGAAAAAAAGTAAGAAAAACCAGATATGAGATCATTTCAAAAAGGATGTGGTAAGCATAATGAAATCTTGCAGAGACTGAGGAGTATGAAGTCAGAGGAAAGATTGTTGACTGTACCACCTGGTCATTCAGGGATTTGGTATATAAGTTAAATTGAGTTTGTGTACAAGGAAGAAGGAATTGTGTAAAAACAAAGTTGAACACTGAAATCACCTTAGGTTCCAGAAATTTGTTTCTAATATTCAGTGATGTCGTGGATGAAGCCAAACATTATGACTTTGTATTGAATCCAATTAACAAAATTTTAAAAATATACCAATAATATTTAAAAGACCAGATTTAGGAGGGAATGAAAATGAAGAATGTCAAAGTAGCATTTGAGAAGGATTTAGATATTTGTAAGCTAAGCGGCATTTTATAATATTTTACTTATTTATTCATTATTTTTGATCTGACCCCTAAAGGATTGGTAGAAATGAGGAAATTGGTAATAATGCTGCTGATGCAGAGAGTGAAAGGGGGAGGATAGGTTGTGAAATCTAATAGAAGGATCACAGTCTTTTAGATATTAAAGATGATGCATTTGGGGTGAAGGTTAGGGAGTGAAGTAGGGAGAAAATACAGAATAGTAGCGTTTTCTCCCTTCTCAGCAGATGAAGTTTATCTTGCAATGAAGATTATTATCTCCACCTCAACTTTGTACACAATTCAGGAAAACTCTTTTATCAATCATCCTTGCTTCTTTTCCAGCTTCTGCTTCTTCTCCTTCTCCTATGGCTCCTTCAGCAGGTTAAATCAAACAAACAAACAAATGAACAAACACAAAAGACAGTTGAAAACACTACTATCATGACCATGGAAAGAAAAAAGTATTATACGTAATTTTAGGTCAACTTGGAGAGTATGTTTAGATGATATGAGTGTTTTACTTTTTATTTATTTATTTTTTGACCTTTTGAGTTTATTTCGCTTAACATAATGTTCTCTAGTGCCATTCATTTTCCTGTAAATGCCATAATGTCATTTTCCTTTAAGGCTAAAGAAAACTCTATTGTGTATATCACATGTGTATATATATATGTATATATATATATAAAATCACATTTTCTTTATTCATTCATCTGTTGATGAACTCCTAGGCTATTTCCATAGTTTGGTTATTGTGAATTGTGCCTCTATAAACCTGGGTCTGCATGCGTCACTGTACTATCATGAATTTAAATCTTTAGGATAATCCCTAGGAGTGTTAGAGCTGGGTCATATGGTGGTTCCATGCCCAGTCTTTTGAGGAACCTCCATTCTACTTCCACAGTGGTTCAGTCTAAATGAGTTCCTTTTTTTCCACATTCTCTCCAGAATTTATTATTGTTGGTATTCTTGGCCACTGCCATTCTGACTGGTATGAGATGCAATCTCAGTGTAGATTTTTTTTTTTAATTTTCAAAAGCTTTACATGTAATTAATTTGGCTATATATAATTGACTATGTATATAATTAAATTGGCTACTTTGAATAAACAAATTCACCTTCAGATCTTAAGAGAACAAAAGCACTGGCCTCCCAGATGAAGAGGGAATTCTCCAATAGAGGGCCTTCCAACTAGAACTGTAGCACTGGGTGGCCAGCCTGCCAGCCATGTTGCATGTTGGACTTCCCAGTCTCCATACTCATGTGAGCCAATTCTCACACACACACACACACACACACACACACACATGAATTTATGTATATAAATTGGAGAGAAAAGATATCTTCTCATTCGTCTCTCACCTCCATTTGTACTTTATGTGAGAAATGAACACCTTCTCTTCTGAGCCATTGTATTTATATTCTGCTTGCAGCACAAGGTAGGCCCAGGAATTCCAACTCTTATATGATAATAAATAAGCAAAGAGTTTTGTGACTTAATACACATTAATTTCTTGGATGAAATCTGATGTAGTGTTTTCTTGATTATACAATCCTTTTGGAAGTTCTCCTTTCATCAAATACTCAAGAATACAAACTGCTCCAAACTAAATACAGTCTCAAAGACCTCTAATGTAGAGGTTAGTATCTGCCCGATGTGAGGGAAAAGCAAGGTGGAGGAGATTTTGAGATATTGTAGGGAAGATCTGCAAATTTTGTACATCATTTCTGCGCACAAACCATTGGTCAGAAGTAATCACTTGGCTATATGTAGAATGAAGGATAGTTGGATGTTTATGCTTTTCATACACTGAGGAAGAAATAAATTGATGAACACAGAATTTATATGACACAGAATTTATAATTTTTGGTACCATGAATGTACATGTAGTATATTATTGTACATATGCAAGCACCATTCACAGGTAGTCACACATTATCATCATGCCTTTTGTTGTTGTTGTTTTCTTTGGAATTAGTTATTCCTTTGGTTTGTTTTGCTTTCTATATTACTTTCATTAATTAATTTATAATGCTATGCAGTATATAATAATCTTCTCTTAAGATGGTCAGACCCTTAATGTTTTCTGCTAATATCAACTTCTCAAAAGTCTCTCTGGATGCAAACTTTTCTGCTCTAATCAGGACTGCTTACTTGCTTTAGTTTCTGTTTTTCTTTTTTGTCATTCTTGGATTTTCCTTGATTGTGATCAGTATTATCATTTTCCCAGCAATATGAACCTTTCTACTTTTGAATCCTGACATGCAATTATTTACTAATTTGTCATCCTCTATTAATAAAAATATTTCCATCAATGATCATGAAATGAGATAAATTTTAATACAAAGACAACCCACCATTTGACCCAGCCATGCCACTCCTGGGTTTATACCCAAAGGACTTAAAAATTAGCATACTACAGTAATGCAGCCACATCGATGTTTATAGCAGCTCGATTTACAATAGCTTGTAGAAACAAGTATTGTAGAGAAAATCTGAGAGAAAATTATGAGAAAACCTGAACCAAGTGTTGAACATTTTGAGTGGAGCATTTCCTGGAGTTTTAATGTGAAACCATATAAAAAAGAGATAAACCAGTGAGAAGGGCAGTTTAGAGCTCCTGAAACCAAGCAATCCCCTACTCGAAGAAGACTAAAGAGGCAAAGTGAGGAAGGGCACACTATCACCAAAGAAATCTCATTTTCTGAAAATTATACAAGACAAATGTATTAGTTTTAAACAGTAACATGAAAAATGAAAGACAATCTCTAGAAAATAAGTTTCTGAAAGACACAGTGGAACACAGAATATAAATAGGTGAGAAAATAACTAATAAACCTGGAAAAAAAAGAGAAGTAAATCAAATTTTGTGTGATGAAAGGCTGTTGTTCCTTTTTTTAAAAAATTTCATTTATTTTTATTTTTACAGACTGCATTTTGATTCACTGTACACGAATGGGATACCACTGTTCATTTCTATGGTTGTACACCATGTAGATTCACACCACTCATATAATTGTACATAAGGTAATGGTGTCTGTCTCATTTTACTATCTTTTCTTCCCCTGCCTTTCTCCCCTCCCCTCATTTCTCTCTATACAATGCAACACACCTCCATTCTTCCCTTACATCCACCCCCCCATTATGTATCAGCATCAACGTATCAGAGAAAACATTCAGTCTTTGGTTTGGGGGGATTGGCTTATTTCACTTAGCATGATGTTCTCCAACTCCATTCATTTACCTGCAAATGACATAATTTTATTCTTCTTTATGATTGCATAATATTCCATTGTGTATATATATCACAGTTTCTTTATCCATTCTTCTACTGAAGAGCATCTAGGTTGGTTCCAAAATCTAGCTATTGTGAATCGAGTCACTATAAATATTGATGTGACTGTGTTACTGTGTTAGTATGCTGATTTTAAGTCCTTTAAGTATAAACTGAGGAGTGGTATAACTGGGTCAAAAGGTAGGTACATTCCAAATTTTCTAAGGAATCTCCATACTGCTTCCCAGAATGACTGCACCAATTTGCAACTCCACCGGCAATATACAAGCGTGCCTTTTCCCTCACATCCATGCCAACACCTATCATTGTTTGTATTCTTGATAATAGCCATTCTAATTGGAGTGAGATGAAATATGAGGGTGGTTTAGATTTTCATTTCTGTAATTATTAGAGATGTTGAATACTTTTTCATGTATTTGTTGATCACCTGTATATCTTCTTCTGTGAAGTGTCTGCCCAGTTCCTTAGCCCATTTATTGATTGGGTTCTTTGTATTTTTGGTGTAAAGTTTTTTAAGTTCTTTATAAATGTAAGAGATTAGTGCTGTATCTGAGGTGCGTGTGGAAAATATTTTCTCCCACTCTGTAGGGTCTCTTTTCATATTATTGATTGTTTTCTTTGCTGAGAAGTTTTTTAGTTTGAATTCATCCCATTTTTTGATTCTTGCTGTCATTACATGTGCTCTGGGAGTGATGTTAAGGAAGTCTGGTCCTAAGCCGACATGATGAAGATTTGGCCTTACTTTTTCTTCTATTAGGTGCAGGGTCTCTGGCCTAATTCCTAGGTCACTGATACATTTTGAGTTGAGTTTTGTGCAGGGTGAGAGATAGGGGTTTAATTTCATTTTACTGCATAAGGATTTCCAGTTTTCTCAGCACCATTTGTTGAAGAAGCTATCTTTTCTCCATTGTATGATTTTGGCACCTTTGTCTAGTATAAGATAAGTGTATTTATGTGGGTTTGTCTCTGTGTCCTCTATTCTGTACCATTGGTCTGCCTGTCTATTTTGGTGCCAATACCATGCCATGTTTATTTCAATGGCTCTGTAGTATAGCTTAAGGTCTGGTATTGTGATGCCACCTGCTTCACTCTTCCTGGTAAGGATTGCTTTGACTATTCTGGGTCTCTTATTCTTCCACATGAATTTCGTGATTGCTTTCTCTATTTCTATGAGGTCCATCATTGTGATTTTAATTGGAATTTCATTGAATCTGTATAGTGTCTTTGGTAGAATGACCATTTTGACAATATTAATTCTGCCTATCTAAGAACATGGGAGGTATTTCCATCTTCTAAGATTTTCTTTAATTTCTTTCTTTAGTGTTCTGTAGTTTTCATTGTAGAGGTCTTTCACCTCTTTTGTTAGATTGATTCCCAGGTATTTTATTTTTTGATGCTATTGTGAATGGAGCAGTTTAGAGGTGCTAAACTCAGTGTGAAGCTTCCAATCACTGCTAATAGCAACGTTAGAGAACATTCCTGGTATGAACTGCATGCTAAATTTTCCATATGCCATTGGGTGTGCACTTCATCTTCTTTAGGGTTTTTTTGACACCAAAGCTCAGTGATACAGTACATCTCATTGTGAATCAGATTGAAATTATTTTGTTTTTTATTTACTCTTAATTTTCTTCTTTTCCTTCTTCACCGTGGTGTTTTCAGACTTATTTTTGCCATCAATCTACTATATCAAAGACATTGGCAGCTACAAGGTTATTATCTTCTCACAAATATGCCTGGACATGAACTGCTCACCAGCTGAGGTTTGTCTTCTTCAGGGGTCTAGGTAGTGTCAGATGTCTTACCTGAGCCTTGGAGTCTGCTTCAAAGTGGAAGTGAACTGGGGAACTTAAAACATCCATCATACCAATAGTATTTGCCTTACACTCACAAGAGCAAAGGAGTAGTTTCTCTTTACAACAAAAATATCAGAAAAACATAGCATTTACATTATAATATCATATCCTGTGAAATATTTCTTCATCAGACAGCTTTGTTTTCTCTCTTATTTGCCCATCTCTATAATTACTGTGTCTGGATTTTTTATATATATATATATAGTAACTTAGCAGATACATTACATGAAAAAAGAGCAAAGTTGACATCTACTCCCACAATACTTTTTCAGAGACTAATGACTAACAGAATGGAAGAAATCTTGTTCTTTGCCATGAATATTTCAAGGATAAATTCTAATATAATTTTTCATTAGTTTCAGCAGTGCAATTATGATGATCTCAGTTACAGTTCTGATCAAGGGTTGCTTCTGTACTGTTTCTTCTGACAAGATTTTCCTAAAGTGCACTCCAGAGGCCTCTGAGTTTGTAGAAGAGGATGAAGCATTAATGGTGACCTTTTAATACCATCAGGCAGTGTCCTGGTTCTCACCAAGTTTTTATGATTTTTAGCACTGAGTCTCCAAACCAAAATATCACCAAGAGATCGCTGTCCCCCACAAAATCCACTAACCTTCAGAAGTACAAATATTGTAAAAGAAAAAAAAATCAGTATCTTATCTCACTGTTTTTGCTTCATTGAACTAGCATTATTTTACTTCTGGGGAATTTTCTACCTTCTTTTGGATGTAAATTAAAGTAACTCACAGTCTCCATGGATAAAGATACAATTAAATGATTGGATGATTCTTTTTGATTTATGAGATAAAATGTGTTGGGTGTGTGGGTTCATATGCTTGCATGCATGTACGTGCAACATGTATTTGCATTTATCAGAAACTGAGAGATAATGGAATAATGATAGGCAAAGAGATTAGGACATCATGCTTTTAAAGCTAAACAGATCCACTGACCCTCCCAATAGACGAAGTAAGTGAAATGCATTTATGTCTCAGTAGACTCCTGAGATCCTGCAGCAACTGAGACAAATGTCAGCACTTATTTGACAGATATGGTCTCTCTTGATTGGTGAGATTGTTTAACATGCTACCTAGCTATCTCCTAGTAACTCTGCATGTATCAGGATTCTTACCAATAGTGATGAAAAAGGCAGCATGAGCAATGATGTAGATTGATTTTTTGTTGCTGTTTTAGGGTGGCAGTTCCTGCGATCTCCCAGCACCCTTTCAAAATCAGTAACCTACTTCAGAAGCCACCTTTACAAGGAGAAGGTAGACCTCAGTTGGTGACTGCAATTATTCTCACAAGCTGTAAACCTATTATCGAGATTTAGTTGCCTATACAAAATCCCAAATATAATTTAATTCAGATAACATCAAAATAAAGGAACTCACCTCATCCTATGAAGAAAATAGCATAACAATCACATCCCATGTATTTAAAAAACTGAAATGTATGAAGGGTTAACAAAGAGACTTGGAATTAAGGAACAAAAAACTAAGGTTTTGTCCTGAATTCCAGGCTGTTTTAGTTTCTAGGGTTGTCTTACAAATAACAACTAACCACAGGGCTTAGAACAAAATAAAGTTGTTTTCTCAGTCTGGAGACCGGAAGTCTGAAATCACAGCCTCAGCAGAACCGTATCCTTTCTGAAGATGTTAGGGAAGGATTCATGTTTGTCTCTTCCATCATCTGACACTTGCCAGAAATCCTTGGCATTTCTGGACCTGCAGATACATCACTCACTCTTTGCTTCTGTCCTCACATACAGTTGGGTCTTCACATTGTCCTCCCTGAGTGTGTCTATTGCTCAAATTTCCCTAATTTTTTAAAAATACCCCAGTCATTGAATTAGTGCCCACTCACCTCCAGTACAATCTCACTTGACCTAATGACATCTACAAAGGCCCAAGGAATTTCACATTCTGAGGTTCCAGTCAACATCAATTTTAGAAGGATGTTCTTCAATTAGTGCATAGATAATGTAGGAGGAACAGTAAATCTACTAAGATTTTATTTTGTTTCAAGTGACTCATTGTGTCCTACTACAAAATACTTAGAGGTTTTTTGAGTTAAGCAAAGCCATCAAATGATTTTTAATATGGGAAGTAACCTTAAGGAAAATAGGGGCTCACCAGTGTGTTATATATATAACATACACACATACACACATACATACACACATACATACATACATAAACACACCAGGGATTGAACCCGGGGGCACTTAACCACTGGGCCACATCTCCAGCTTTTTAAAATATTTTATTTAGAGACAACATCTTGTTGAGTTGCTTAGGGTCTCGATAAGTTGCTGAGGCAGGCTTCGAACTCACGATCCTCAAGCCTCAGCCTCCCGAGACACTGGGATTACAGGAATGAGCACGCCCAGCACCAGCATATATTTTTAACTAGAAGAGAATTTGAATAGTTTGTATTCTGCTGTATAGTTATCTACAAGAAAGAAGAAAGTTGTTGAAAATGTAATGTCCAGTTAGAAGAATTTGAGAGCAATGATACAGTTAACTTAGATTGAAACAGGACAATTAGACAATTCTTAGAAGAAACAGGACAATTCGTTTTTTTTTTTAAATAAAAAAATGACAGAGGCTACTATAGATGCAAACTTTCATAGATAAAAGTTAGAGAAATTGAGAAAATTATTTTTCTATGAAGCAGAAAGCAAGGTTGAATGCTCAATAAGTGCCAAGTTTGATGTGGCACTAAGCAGACACAAGTAGACGGAGCTCTTCCCATTTAAGTGATTCCAATTTAGCAGGAGATACAATTATAATAAAGGTAATAAAGGAAAGTGGGGTCTGCTGCAGAAATACATAAAAAGATCAAATGCAGCTTTATATAATCAATGAAGTGGAATTTAAACTGAGATCTAAAGAATGAATAGAAGTAAAAGCAGAATAGAGGAAAGCATTCTCTGAGCATAGCAAACAGCATGCAGAAATGCAGAAGAAAAGTATATGGATAGCACTTTCAGGAGAGTTAAAGAAACTCTGTGTGAATGAATGAGGCATGTTGGAAAGTAAACATAAAATGAAAAACTAGGCATCAGATAGTCTTAGTCCCTTTTAAATTTAGCCGTTTTTCCTAATGAGGATGATGAACCATTGAACTATTTCAAGTAGGAGGGCAGTGTAGTGAGGTAAGTATGTTAAAAAGTCTCGTTGCTTATGGAAAATGTGTGCCAGAGGATCGAACATGGGAGAGGAAAAGCAATTTGGAGCACAGGGTAATAATCCATGTGAAAGAGGGTAGTAGATGTAACTAGAATTGTAAAAGTAGAGATAAGAACTAATAAATGACATGCACATTTAGGAAAAAACAATGATTTATTCAGGAAGAATTTAAGATTCATTTAAAAATTGTTTATATTTAAAGAGAACAATTGATTGTATGAATGAAAGAAAAGAGAAATATGAATCAAATATCATACTATGAATCTTGAATGTCATAAATGGAATGATGGTGGGGCCATGAGATATACAGTCAAACAGATTATAAATGCCACATGTGAAAGGAGGCATTCAGGATATATGAAGAATATCCAAGTGAAGTTGTCCTAAATACTAGAATAGTAGTATAGGCTGGTGCTAGTATTTTGGCAGCCCACCTATATGAAGATGGAAACTTATTCTGTGGAAGGAAATGAAATGAATTTGTGCAGTGATGAGAAATGGAGAGTAAGAACCGAACTTGAATAAGTTCAGTGTTTAAAACAGAGTAGATTAAGAAGAGAAAGTAAATTCATAGAGAAAAATCAGACAGAGAAGTAGGGAGAAATGTTGGAAGGTGTGATATAAAGGCAAAAATAATAAATCTTTTAAAACTCTGTGTGGTTTATCTGAAAGGTTTAACAAAATTATCCATGAGAAATACATATTTGGATTTTGAAGTCAAAATGGAATTAGAAATCAGTGGCTGGTGGGGTCAAAAGATGTCAGAGCTGAGAAAGTGCATGTAGGCAACTGTTTCAGAATATATGGTACTATAGCTTTGTATGTTTTCCCTCCCATAGATTTATGCACTTACCTATTTCAGATGCTGTCATGCTCCTCATTATGTATATTAGGAGATGTGACTGATATGAGGGAGTACTCTTGAACAGGACACACCTGTGACATTTTTGAGTATTTGATTTGACTAATTTCAAATCTAATTCATTTCTCTTTTCCAGGTGTACATCATGCCATAAGATAAAAATGGTCATTTATATTTTTTTATTTTAATATTTGATCTTTTTAGTTTCCTTTGATAAATTATTGCATTAATTATGACTTCAAAAACAATATAAAATGACTATGAGAAATGATTTCCCCAAAAGGTCTGGCTCACCAGTTGATTGATTGTCAGCAGTTTGAAGAAGGAAAATTATCAAACATCTTCATTAACAGTCACAGGTTTCCATGCTTACCACTTGGGGCACTGCCTGGTTACCAGACCAGTATATTGAGAAGCCACCAACAATCTGTTCTTTTGGATACTTTAAAGAGAAACTTGGACACTGTTTTGAGATGACATTCTTCCTTCACTTATTGAAAAATATTTAAATAAATTTTCACTTTTTTTCAGTTGCTAAACCACCTTTTTTTTAAAAAAAAATGATAATACTGAAGAGCAGATAAAAAAACAAGGTACTCCTGGTTCCATATATCCATTGTTATATGTGCCACGCAATTTATGGTATTTTGCTACAA
Organism: Glaucomys volans; assembly: GCA_020662805.1. Taxonomy (NCBI): domain Eukaryota; kingdom Metazoa; phylum Chordata; class Mammalia; order Rodentia; family Sciuridae; genus Glaucomys; species Glaucomys volans. The sequence continues at coordinate 431,177 of JAJEJO010005801.1, forward strand.
CAATATTACAATGCTTAATTTCTTTTTTCTTTCAATAACAGATGATTTTCTTGAATCATATAGTCTTTCCATGCTACAACACAAGCATGTCAATTTGTCAACTCTACTAACTTTTCCTTCTCCAATTCTGCCGCCTACTTATAACAGTGGTGTATTTACTTTCACATTTTCAAAGTGTCACATTTATGTATATCTTTTTCTTTCTATCTCTTTTTAACCAGTGTTTGTCTATTCTCTTATATGGGTTCATTCCAATAACAGAAAATCAATTCACATTATTAACTATTATTTATTGCGGAGCCCAATCATTCTTAACAACTATACTTCCTTTTTCATTATTTTTTATGTTGTATTACTTATTCCACGTGAATGAAAGACTGCAAGTTAATTCGTAGCACTTGAGCTCTGTAAGTTAAGTCCCTTTGCCTGTTTCAGATCGAGACATCAACATTTTTCTCAAGTTAATAATTACCTTCATTTTGTTGTTGATAGAAGTTAATGCCTATTTTTCCTTTTTTCTATTTTATTTATTTCTGCTTGAATCATTATCTTCTCCCCTGAGTTTCAATTCAGTTTGGTCTTTTGCTTGTTCCTTAGTGTGTAGAATTAATTTATGCATTTGCAGTATTAATTTTTAATTTGGATTTTTACAGCTATAAATTTCCCTTCAGTACTGCTTTCCCTACATCTGACAAATTCTGGTATGCTTCATTTTCATGTATCTTAAGTTATTTTCTAATTTTCCTCTCTTGGGTCTGTTCTTTCAGTGTGCTGATTTCCTCATTTTTGACAGTTTTAAGACCTGTTTTGTGGTCTAATATATGATATATTCTGGAAAACATCTGTATATTCTTGAGAATGAGGTGTATTCTGCTGGTTTTCAGTAGGGCATTTTGTCTATATCTGTTAGGTTCCATAGACTTATAGTTGTCCAAATCCTCTACTTCCTGATTATTCTTTGCTCTTGTTGTTCTATTCATTATTAAAAGTGAGATATGGGTGAGATATGTGTGTCTCCATCTGTTATTACAGAACTGTTAATATATCTCTTCATATGGTTGAGGGATCCACTGATGGATCTATTTAAAGGTTTTCCATCAGAAGGCCCTGTCCTGAACACACTTCACCTCTGACTTCATGCCTTGCCTTGTGCTATTCATTAAACATAGGCATAGGCTTTGAGGGGAGTTAAAAATGGGAATCTCAACCATGACTCTAGAACAGCTGAATCAGAATTTCCATTTTAGCAAAGCCCCTCAATGATCTTTATGACAGTCAAGTTTGAGCTATGTTGTTCTATCTCATTTTTTAATTCTTTTTAATATCACTTATGATTTCCTCATATTTTTATTTGTGGCTTTTGTAGTTCACCTTCCTCTTTAAGAGCATAAGGTCTCTGGTGAGAGAGCCTCATTGTATTTCTTATTGTATCCCATATAGAACAATCTAGTCCATCACAGATATTTAATAGTAATTATGAGTAGCTTGGACAGAGAATGAATGGAGTAAAAAGAATTTCCTGACTTCATAAGACTGTCAGTCATCCTTAGGATATATTTAAGTATTTCCAACTTCCTCTGTCACACTCTTTCCCCCAATCGTTATTTTTCAAAAACACCAGATCTCTGATTCCTTTGATATGCTATAATTTCGCCTACTTCTGGTCTTTTGGGAATGCTGGTCTCTCTGCTTCATCCCTCTTCACATAGCTTTTTCTCACGCATTTTTTAGTTTCAGGTAGATTTCTTGGTCAGATCAGAAAGATTAGCTGTCTATTACGCTTCCCTGAATTCCTTGACCACACAATTTGTTGCTATTAAATTTATGTTGTAATCTCTATAATCTCTGCAGCTTCAAAAGAGAAGGAATGTATTTGCCTAATTCACTTGAGAAATAATCTTCACTAGGTTAAGGATATGTTTTTATTAAGCCTTTAAAATTATACTTATAAATGGTTATATCCAATCATGTTTTATGCAATGATTGAGGGTATATTTATTATTGATGTGATATATATTAATGAATTATTTTCTTTATTTTAAACAATGCAGGTTTTGGAGTAATCTGTTTGGTTATGATGTATTGTAATCTGAGAATCTGATATTTTTTACCTATGAAAACTCTAAATAATATCAGTATGTGCTTATTATTCTCTTGTTTTCTATCTAAATAGAGTTTTTCGCCCTTTAGATAGTACATTATGCCTTTTTCCTTCAAATACATTATAAAGGTAAGAACTATATTTTTTCCAGTGTTGCTTACAATTTACCTGAATACATTTCTAAACTTCTCTTTTCCATTATTGATAGGGATAAGTAGTTCATTGTTAATTTACACAAGGTGGAGTTCAAGAAATCTCAGTTTAAATCCCAACTCCCACCCTGAAAAGTAGTGTTACCACAAATGATTACTTAACTGTTCCAAACCTCCATTTCTCCACATCTATAAATAATACCTAGTCTGTGATGCTGTTTTATGAAAATTCTAGAGAATAATATATTTATGCTGGTTAGCATAACAGGCGCAGAATGAGCAACCATCCAATAAATCAAGGTGGTGTTATTTACTGATGTTCCTGAACTGGAAAGATTTATGAGGTTTTTTTTTTTTCTGAAACTGTTTTGAGGGTGCTGTCTCTACTTGCACTGCTATGTCAAACAGAATTCATACTTTCATATTTCAAATAGACCTTGATGAGTCATGGTTGAGTCAGATAAACTTTCTAAGTACCTAATTACTATTTTCCTGTGGTCCTTATAAATTTAGACATCAAGTATTAGAAAATCTCTAAAGAGCCTTGATATGAAAATGACGAGAAAATAACAAACATGTGCAATGTAAGCTCATACCTACTTCTGCGTTACATAAGAAAATGGGAAGATTCCAAGATGTGCTAGAGATGGGATATGGGAGGTGCCCCCCACCTGCCACTCCTCTGGTAGTTCTTTTCCATTCCTTGGCTATGCTCAACTTGAAAAAGTAATTATTCAATTATCCTTTCAGGTTTTGAGAAGAAAATCTCATCTTCTAGTTTTCATTAAAGAAGACTGGAGAATAAAATGACAGTTGTATGCGCATCACCAAAGTCTAAGCTATTTGAAATAATTTCCAACAGTGCTTCTTAATGCACTTGGTGTGCATTATATACTTCAGTGATGCCGCCTTTGTTCTTGCTTCCTTTCCTAATTGAATTAGTATAGATACTTCGGGGAAGTCCTGAATGAGGGGGATTCATGGTATATATTTCTAGATTTTCCGATCAATTGGCCAAATTACCTTATCATGTTGTAAGTTATTTCAGTGCTACTCAATTCTTCTAAAAGTTTCTCTTCGCCAATTTGTGACTAATTTTGAAGGTTTTATGATTTCTTTCTGCTTGGTAGTTTCCTTCTGGAAGGTTCAGCAGACTAAAGACAGAAAGTCAAGGCAAATCAAAGCAGGATAGGACAGCCACTATGAGTTGTAATATTATACACTGGAAACAGTAAGTTTCCTCTAAAGAAGTGTTTCACTTCCATGCTAACAAGAGATATCTGATTAAAAATTGACAATAAAAAGAAAAGTTAAATACCCAGGGAATGAGTTATTTCCTGACTATTTGTGTATTGCCCAGTTGTAGGCCACAAATGATTGCCTGCACAGGAGTTTCTTTCCGGAATAAAAGAGTACTTGACCTGATTGTTAAGTAGGAATCCTATCCTAATATACAGGATGTAGAAATAATCTGACTGCTCCTTCATTAACTCTTTGGTGTTTTGAAGATTATTGTATTGACAAATGAGAAACCACAGAAGTCTTGATGAGCCTACCTTAAGCTCTGGCTTCAATATCCAGTTGTATCAGTTATGATGCATCAGATACAAGAAATAATCCTGTATTGTGTGGTTTAGATACAATGTGTCCCCCAAAACCTCATATGTGAGACAATACAAGAATTTTCAGAGGTGAAATGACTAAATTATAAGAGCTGTAACCTAATAGGTTGATTAATACTAACAAGGATTAACTGCATTGTTAACTATAGGCAGGTAGGATTTGGCTGGAAGAAGTAAGTCACTGGGGGTATTCCTTTGGGGGTTGTATCTTGTCCCTAGTGAACAGAGCACTTTCTCCCTCTCTCTCTCTCTTTCTCTCTCTCTCCCCCTCTGTCTCTCCTTCCTGGTTGCCATGTCCTGAGCTGCTTTGCTCTTCCATGGTGTTCTGACTCATCTTGGACCGTAGAGCTGTGAAATTGACTGACTATGGACTGAACCTCTAAAACCATGAGCCAAAATAAACTTTTCCTCTTCTTAGTTGTTCTTGTCAGGTCTTTTGGCCATGGTGATGCAACTAAAACACCCTGATTAAACATTCTGCCTCAAAATATCTTAAATTGTAAGGATATCTAGTATCTATTGCCTCATGAATCAACAACTTCATAAGTAGGGTGGAATTATCTGATTTAGTGACTGAGTATCAACAAGGACCCAGGTTCTTTCTGTCTGCACTGTGCTGGCCTCCTCAGTGGTTGTACTATTAGGCTTTTTGCTAGGCTCAATACTTCCAGATACCCAGGCACAAACATCTAGGGATAGGAGGTACCATATAGCTTAATAAGAATATATGTCTCCTTTTTATTCATTTTGTTTTTCTTTTTAACACAAATCTATGCCTTGATTTGTTATTTGAGAATTCTACTTTGTGAGGACTTCATATAGAAGGACTAGAAACATGCATCCTTTTTCAACTTAGATACACAAATGGCACATTCCTTGTGGGATGGAACAGGAATGGTGAGCTTTTCAGAAACTTGAGTTTTGAATGGAAATTGTGGAGTTTTCCTTCACAATACATTTAGCAGTGCTCAGAACACTGGGATGGAGGAACTACTGGGTTGATCTAGTGCAGAATTTCTCAGGTTCTTAAAGTTTCCATTCCTTATTTGGTTATTAAGCTACCAATAAAAGCTAAGCATATTCATACCTATAAAATCCTTACTGAGACCCTTAATTCTCTGTGGTTCTTCAAAGATGTGATACCATCTTTGAAGTTGTTTTTAAAGATAAAAGGATGCAGATGGTCAGGGTTAGAATATAACCCACAAGGCAGTGCTAAGAGAATGTGTATGGTGTGTAAGACAGGGGCTCTCCAATTCTGGTCTACATCAGAAATACCTGGGCAAGTTTCTTGATATTTGAGGGCTTAGATTCTACTCCTTACTCTCTAAACTGGAGCTCTATGCATATGTGCTTGGGCAAAGATTAATTGGTCATTCTGATATTTGCCTGAGAAAACTAACTTCTTCCAGGGATATTCGTAACCTTTATTTTGCATCCCTGGATGAGACTGATCCATGACATGTTTTGTATTATTACTGTTTTAAGAATTACTTTCCTTTGTGCATCCCCAGGTAAAGCCTGCTCAGCAGCAGGTGTGTATTAAATGTGATATTCCTTCATAATTAAAGTTAGGATTTTAAATATACTTTTATCATTCATACTTTGATTCTTCTATGCCAGGGTGTCTTTTTTAAATTCTTATTTGAAAATTTTTCTGGTTTAGGTGCTCTGATAATTTCTCATTTTAAAGAAAGAATGGATTTTTAATAAAGGTATTCTCAAAAAGAAAAAAAGAACATGCTAAAATATTCACATTAGCAATGTTTGATAAAAGACGAAAACAAATCTGATTTTAATTTTCTACAAATTTTACAAAATGTTTAAATTTTAGTTTATGAAATATGATCACAATCCCTTCTCCCAAGTATCAACACCTAGATGGTTTCTAATTACCAGTAAGGAAGTCCAAATATCATGCTGTAGGATTTTTGTGACCCACCTTCTATGGTATTTTTCTGCAAAAGACCCATGATAACCCCAGATTCCCTATCCTTACTCTCAGAGTTATAGAGACTACCTTTTGACTTGCCCTTAAACAAGATCTGGTAATAGGAAACAAATGTTCTGGTCTCTTCTGAGAATGCTCTGAAACTTCATGGCTGTGATATCATTTGTGATACACTTCTTCACCAGGTAAATGTTAGTCTGGTGTTTCCATAGCATGTTGGATTTGTGCATGAATTTATGAGCATCATTTACAGCCCATGTAATGCATATGCATCCACAGTATGTTAAGATTTGGGCGAAGAAATATAAGATAACTTATATTTTAACTTTTTCACAAATTGGGCACAACAAAGGACTCCAGTAGATCTGGACCACATGGCAACTTTATCTTTGGCATACCTTTGGTTTGGGGCTCTTAGAGATTTATTTCAACTAGAATCTTTCTTGTCTGATCAGTCCACTTCATCTTCTATCCAGGCCCTGGTAGCATAGGTGGGTTTTGTTGGTGATCATAATTGCTAGCTTCCTATTTCTCTTAATGGTGTGTTAGCATCTTAATAGTCTTTATTAATTCTTTCTAAAGATTTCCCCATGTGTTAACTTCTACTATTTTGAATTCTTGTTGGCAATTTCTGCTATGATAATTCAGTAAAGGAAAGTGATGATTATTTTCTTTTTATGTGTATCACCAACAGAAGAAATTATGCCTTTGATAACTCTGTTTTCTTGTTCCGTTCATACAGTCCTTGGCAAGATCAAAAAACTTAAAGTGTGTATTTGTGGTAGGAATGAAGGAGCCACAGGCAAGAATGACTTCTGACTTCTCTGAACTGCCCATGGTAAGAGTTCTAAATGGAAAACTCTGACATGTCCCTTGGAAATTCTTTGAATCTGAAATCCTTTGCAAAGTAGGTTACTGGATTCATTCCAACTGTTGTGCCATCAGTTGTTTCTAAATTGGACTAGAAAGTGTTTTCCTATTCATGCTCTCACCTTCACAGCTGACCGTTCAGAGTCAGTGGTATTTCTTTAAGAAAAAGAAATACGTTCTGGAGATCCTATTTCAACATTCCTTTTCTCATGTATCTCATTAGTCAAGAGTGGATAGTCTTCTCATTTCTAAATCAAGAGCTAGCAAGGGGATTAGGATTATACTTAATCAATTAGGTCCATGTGATTGGTACAATGTTTATTGAAAAATGTTTATCTTTTTTGATATTAGTAAGCAGATAACTGATTATTTCTAATGAGTAATCCTCTATTATACTTATTTTTCTAATGAAGATGAGTATTCTCTTCCCTGTTATGTCAAGAAAATCCTCCTTTCCAGTCCAAGCCATCAGAGAGGACTTGAAGGTCATTTTTATGAAACTGAATAGAAATGAGAACAAGAGAATCATGTAGCATAAGAGAAAATCAAAATGAATCAAAATAATTTTTGCTACATTTTCAGAGTATTTTGTAGGTCTCTGGAACAATTAGAATTTTTGTTCAACTTTCGTTCTGAGATTTTTCCTGCTATTTTATGGTAAGATGAGCAAAAGCATGTTTATTAATGAATCATTTTACCTAATATGGAGTATCATTAAAATAGATTTTTATAATTTTGTAAATAGGCATTCAGTTATACAGTAATATTTTAAATAAAGTGACTTCTTTAAAACATTTATTTGCTATAAATTACACTTTTATGCAGTCATATTCAGTGCATATTTGAAAAATACATTTCATACCATTGCAAAATATTATGTGGAATCTAAAATACACCACAGTCTTTTTTTTTTGCTTTTATAATTATTATTATTTTTTTTTATTTACTTATTGATTCATTGAACACAAATGGAGTGCAGTTATTGTTTCACTGGTTATACACAAAGTAGAGTCACACCATCTGTGCGTTCATGCATGTACACAGGGCAATGGTATCTGTCACAATTTCTGTTGTTATTTTTACCCC
>JAJEJO010005801.1:443958-482038 GCA_020662805.1 Glaucomys volans
GGAGCAAGTAGGAATGCAGCCTTCCTCTAGCCCGCCATCTTGAATCTCCTATACCACAGTCTTTATACTAGTCTCACCTTAAATATAAGTGAGCTTCCTTAAATTTTGTGCATATAATAGTGTTTATTGTCAGGTTTTTAAAAATACTATACATAATTTTGTTTAGTATATGTGATAATGAGTAAAGCTAATTATCTGGAGAAATAAGCATTCTTTTTTTCCACTTAGAAGATGATTCCAAATTGCATAATACTTTAGCAACACCATTACAGAGTTTATATTTTTGTCATTATGCTAAGGGCATCTCAAGGAGTAAGTTATGGTGAGGAATATGGCACAGACTAGAAAATGTCAAGGTTTGAGTGAATCTTTGTTTTGAGAATTTTATAAATTACTGTTAAAGCATGTGTATACATTGTATATGACCAGGAAATAAATGTATCTTGTAATTTTGAAGATTGTAAGGAAATTAGAAGAAAATACTATGGTAGGAAAGTTATATGCATTTCTGAAACAGTAGGAGAATTCAAAAGTAAACAGTATTTTAAATTTTTTCTATAACTTGCATGTTAGACTAAAAGACACACAGGGGACTAATTATTAAGGACAATAAAAGGTGAACTAAGCAATTCAGACTCTTGAAGAAACTAATCCTCCTTCTTCCAAAGAGAGATGAGCAGCTCACTTATTGTTTAAAAAGATATGACAGTATTTAAACCAGTGAGAGAATTTAGCAAGATCTCAGAATAAATGGCAATATGTAAAGATCAAATGTATCCTATATATTAAGAACAAACAATTGTATATTTAATTATAGGCTATTATTTTTGCAATTTTAATGAGAAGCAAGTGATGTCTGTTTATTAATTTTTTAAATATGAAAGATGTGTTAAATATTACAAAACATTGGTAGGGAAATGGAAAGATCTAAGTGGTGAGATACACTATGTTCATGAATCAGATGTGATCTTATTAAAGTACAGTTTTTCCCTCAAACAGATCTAGAGGTTAAATTATAATTTGTTATATTCCCAGAAGACTTTTGTGGAAATTGACATTTTGATTCTGAAGTTATATAGAAATACAAAATAGTTTTAGAAGAAATGAAAACAACTTTAAGAAAAAAAATAAAGGATGGAATTGGAGGACTTATGCCACTGGGATTCAAAAAACAAAGCTATAGTAATCAAAGTATTGTGATATTCAGAGAAGTCTGAAAATGTAGATTAATGGAACAGAAAATATGGGCCAGAAACAAGAACGTAAAGACCTTTGATGTTTGAAAAACAAGGCAAGTACTTCAATGCAGAAAAAAATAACCTTTTCAACAAATAATACAGGAACACAACTCCTAAAACATGCTTTCTAAAGATTCCATCTAATACCGAGAATGCCACAATATATGCATGAAAAAAATGAATAAAACTAATAACTATATGGCATTACACACAAAAAAACCCATAAATGTAATATAGCATAGACCTATACTAAAACTCCTTTAAAAAATAGAAGATATTCGTTTTTAGCTTGGGATAGTAAAAGATATCTTTGACAGAATTAAGTAGCACAAAATCAAGCAAAATAATTTGATAAATTGACCAAAAAAGACATTAACAAAATTAAAATATTTTGGTTTATAAACCATATGTTGAGAGAATAGAATGATAATCCACAAAACTGGGAGAAAGAAGTTGCAAATTACATATTTGGTAAAGGATATGTGTCTGGAACATATAAAAATCATATAAAACTTTAACAATGAGGAATAAAGCCTAATTTAAAACTGGACAAAAATGTTAAACAAATTCTTCACCAACAATAGGTATACAGGTGACAAAAATGTGAAAAAGATGCTCAACACCATTAGTTACTGGGAAATTACAAATTAAAACCACAATGAAATTCCACATATACTCATAGAATATCAGAAATTTAAAAGACAATACCGAATGTGAATTAAAATAGATCAATTGACTTGGAAAACTATTTGCTTCTTATTAAGTTAAAGGTATACTTACCATTGATGCAGAACATAAAGAAACAAAAACCCAGGTTCACAAAGCAACTTGTACATAAGTATCTATGTCCAGATTATTCTGAGCAGAAACAATCCAAATTTCAATCATTAGATGAGTAAAAGAGACAACAACACTCAGCACACGAAAAAATGATTAAAGAAAATATGGGTGAAAGGAACTTTGAAGAGTGCATTTATTTAGCTTCTAGAGAGGACCAAGTCAGTCTATTGTGACAGTAAGTAGATTGGTGGATGCCTAGGACAAATCAGGCAGAGGGCTGGAGTAAGCAAAATAAAATAGCAAGAGATTTTGCCTTTCCTTACATGACTTAGGACTTATTGGGCCAGAGTTCTCTGCCACACTCCCTCATCCCTATGGATGAGAAGTCTCATTCTCAGGAGACTTCAGAGATTTTATCTGTTTACAAGCTTTCTAGATTTATCCTAGATGAGTTTTAATTTCAGCAGGGAATGCACATTAAATTCAAATTAGAATATCATTGACATACATAATAGTGTTTTGCTTAAGAGAAATATCCCAGGCACAGCTATAGCTTTACTATGAGTGATAATTAGGTGCAAAGAAACCTATCGCATAGTAGGGAGATAGATTACGGTGAAAAGATTGATCAAAAAAAATATGTACAAAGGAGAATGTTAACACACTGAAGTGATTCATTTTTTTAAAGGAGGGAAAAGAAATTGTTATATTCTAATACTCTGTTCATGTTCTAATACTCTGGCTTGTGAAATTGATATTATAAAGTAAAATTTTAAATAAAATCTAAAATCCTTAGAATGTTGAAGCTTATATACAAATAGTAAATACTGTCTTAATTTCTATGGTCTCATTCCTATTGATCTATAGTTAATAATAGAGATTCTATAAGGTAGAAATTCAACACATTCCTGAATGAATAAAACCAATAAGTAATTCTACTCAGGAAAAACCTGAAATAATCTGTCTGCAATAAGATACTCAAATAAATAAAGCTGATTCATAAAAGCAAATCTATATCAATAATATTAATATATCACATATTATCACATATCTTGCCATAAGTCCCAAATTAAGTGATTTTTCTTTCCTATAATGTGCTTTCCAAAGCTTTCCTCTATTACTGAGAATGCCACAGAAGATGCATGCATCTCCTCATCTTCCTGAAAACTTTTCATTGCCAATTTTATTCTTATCAGTATTGCCATTTGCTTATCACTTTAGTAATTTCACTTTAAGCTCCCTTTTATTTTCTAAATAGATTGTGTTCATTTCACATATGTTAACTTTCTTTTCTTTTTATTCATTGGTCAAGGTCTCATCATAGTATCCTTACGATCACATAATTACCTTTCAAAAGTCCCCATCTGGTTATTTCTGTCTGGAAATTGCCCTTAACACTTTTCACAATTATTTTGAATAATTGTGCTCATTGTTTGGTCCAATTATTTTTCTTCCTGAAATTCCATCGATGACAAATTGTTATCATTTAGATTAAATGTAATCTTCAGTCAGTAAATGTCAAGGACCTTCTGCACTCTTATACTTTATATCCTGTGTCACATTTGACTTTTTAAAAAATCCTACTTCATGCTCAACTCAGCGTGAAGCTCCCCTTCATGGGGAGCACTCAGGAGCTGTCTTCTCATCTACGTGGGTCCCATCCTTCACCAAGTCATTCCTCATTAGGGCTAATTCCTCATAACATGGACATAGTGAAATGACAGTGCTGATTTGGCCTGTTCAGACTTTGGCTTTCCCTGGCAGCTCTGACAGAAATTCAAACTTTGAGCAACTTGAGAGACAAATAAGCAGAAATTTGCACTTTAATCTGAAAGTAGACTGAGAATTGTTGGAAAAAAAATTCCTTCATTAGGACTTGTTCATATGAGATAGAAAGATTAGATCATTTATAACCTTTCAGCTCTGATTTGGTTTTTCAGTATATATAATCTTAAATGTAGTAGTCTAATTAATTGTGTGTTTCTTTTTTTTTTTTTAAGTTGTTGCTTTCCTTTTAGCCCTTTCTCATCATTACCCATGGGCTGAAAATATGTACTATTCTACTATATCTAGATGCATTTCTGTTTCACTTCTTAAAGAGGGTTGAGACTTTGAAAGCATCTTATAATACCTTCCTTTATCCTCCTGCCATGAATGCAATAGTTTTGTTATGGACAGAATGTTTGTGTAGAGTCCTCCCAAATTTATTTGTTGAAGCCCTGATACCCAGTAAGATGGCTATCACTAAGAAATACATAAAGTGATGTGAGATTGTTAAAGGAGGACACTTGATAAGATATGACTAACGTTCATACAAGAAAAATATGAGAAAAGACCATATGAGAACATCGTCAGCAGGCAGGCAGATATTTGCAAGTCAGGAAAAGAGTCCTCACCTGAAATTAACTATGCTAGCACCCTGATCTTGAACTTTCTACTTACTCTGAGAAAATACATCCTTGTTGTTCTAGTCACTGGGTACTTTATCATAGTAGCTCAAGAAGACTTAGTGTCTAAGTTCTGATTGGTTACTTTTGAAACTATATCGGTTAGAACCTAGCACCCCAAACTTTGTTCACACATTCCACAACCCATCCTTATCAAAGGTTCAAAGGTTCAGCTATATATATATATATATGTGTGTATATTTATCTATCCATATGTGTATATATATATATACATATATATATATGTATATATATATATATGTACACACCAAGGAAACTAAGGACTTTACATTTCAAATCCATTACAGCCTCTAAATTACCCGGGCTTGACCACAGAAAAAACCCATTCAGCTATCTGGTCTTGTCCCTGGGGAGATCTAAATGGTGTGAAACTTAAAGTAACCAGGCTGACCCAAGCACACACAGAGGTCTTTGCTTTATCCTACAGAATCAAGGCAAGGAAAAGAAAGCTAATGGAAGAGGATAGTGAACATAAAGAGAGAAAGACTTTCTGATGCTCTTTGCTGAGGGTCACACTTTGATAATAATCATGCTGCCTGGAGTTGTATTTTATCCCTGGACTCTTCAACAACTTCAGTCTACTTTGAAAAAAATCTCCCAGAAGAAGGGCTTGGGTATTTATAAATCCATGTTATATGTTTGCTCTTCTGGTTCCCTGAAGCTTTCTAGAAGCTCTTTTTACACAGGTAAGAATTAAGAAAATGCAGAAAGTGGATTGGCCACAACCATTCTGTCCTTGCTTTGTCAAAACTGAGCTTAGCACATTGCTCAATAGTGGGTTCAGTGGGTGTTTCTTGACACCAAAACCCATTCTTGGGCTGGGGATGTAGCTCAGTGGGTAGTGCCTGCCTCACAAACACAAGGTCCTGGGTTCAATCCCCAGCACTCCTAAAGTAAACAAACAAAAAATAAAACTTATTCTTTACACAGAAGGAGGTATGACGACATCATTTTATTGTGCCAAAGATTAGAGCTGTTTAATTCAATGCACATGAACTTGCTAAGGCATTTTTCTGTTTTCTCTTTTTTCTTTATTTGTAGAGGAAAATAGAGGACAACTCATTTCTGTACATAATATTGTCCCAGAAAAACTTTAAAAACATTTGAATACATCTCCTGCTTCATAAGTTTCCTTTTTGCACATTTTTCTATTTGTGAGACTCTAGTCCATATTCACTTATCTGTCAATTCCCCTCAGTGTCCCTGTGGATTTGAGCTTAGTTGATAATTTTTTCCCTTTATTAAGTCTGAGTATTTGTTTTCCTATATGACATATGCTAGAAAAAGAAGTTATACAGATAATCTGAATAAAGTATTTTGAAAATATTTGAATGTTAGGAGGAATGATTTAAGAATTGATGTATATATTTTAAAAAGATATTAAATCTAATTTAATATAAACCTAACTTTGATTTTTAACTAGATATATTATTTATACATTCCCTCTTGTAACACAAACAAATTCTAATTCATAGTTTATGGAATTTAAATTTGAAGAAGTCATACAATTGTTTTATTCAAGACATTTTATTGCTCATTTGAGATCACAGTATACAAATAAAGAGTACAACAATGCACCTTAACAATAAGGAATTTTAAGGAAATGAAAAATAAATATACTATGAAATTAAAGCATAAAGAATTCTTGGTTCTAGGAATGATCACAATAATTCGTCACCGTTGCTGTACTGTAAAAATACATGCATGAAATGACTCAATTTTAGTGTCATCATCTCAAGTTTATTGTTCTTGCTGATAAATAGCTAGCGGAAATAAATTTTATCTAGGTACACAAAGAAAATTAGAATACTTTTGACACAGATTTCAATAGGGAAAAAAAGAAAGCAATATAACAGACATAGTTCAAATTCAATGGTTATAATTGGTGTTAGTTTCTGAGTTGTCTGTAGAAAACATTCCTTCTGTTTTGGTTTTTTGGGAGTATAGAAGGGGACAAGGTAAAGAATATTAAAATGCTTAATTATAGTTCCTTGGGTTAAGTGTTTGTTATTCAAGAAAAAGTGAGTGCCATCGTTTATACTATATTTTTAACAATTTTATTTTCCTGAAATGCAGATAAACTTAACCTGGTAGTATTATCAGTGAAACTAGCTCTGATGGGCACTCTCTGCTTAAGATGGTCACACAGAAATTATAAACTGTTTTCATATGTCATTTCTTTAGCAGATGAGATGGAAAATTAATTTAGAAACACAACTGCATAAAAAGTCAAATTCACCACTATTTTATTATGTAAGTTAATATTTTAAAATAATTTAATTTCTTCTATGAATAACTTTCAGTAATAAATTAGCTTGTCAAATATTTTTATCTGAATTGCATCAGGCATTATCAGAAGACATTTCATCAAATTTTCTATAATGATTCTTTGTCTATAATTATATAATCATACTAAATTTGTTAAATATTTTCTGTCATATGTTTAGTAAAGTAAAGAATCCAGAATTATGCTTTATTTTTATAATAGCCTAGTACAGTTGCTGCATGAATTTTCTTCTGTTGGTAAGATTTTGCAAGAAAAATTAGTTGAAAAGAAGGAAGACTAAGTGGCAAATGTGACACACAAGAATTAATGTTTTTAATTGAATTTGTCACATAAGACTGGTAGCAAAATAAATTTATTATTTCTGCAGTGCATCATAACTTGCGTGTGATCACATTGGCAAGATATTTTCTATAAGTAGAAGAAAGCTCAAGTTCCATAGTCCACACTAAAGTGGAAGAGATAAACTCTAATTTGTTATGACAAGAAATATCATACTGTATCAGAGCTGTTTTTCAAAGGGTCCATTACTATTTACATTGAGATTGTCTCTCATAATCATGGTGATAGACATGTTGATGATATTCAAATAAAATTTAAAGAGGATTTTTTTAGACTTGTGATATTTTAGTCAAATGAAATCCTACTGTCTATATAACTCATCCAAAACAAAAGGTAAAATTTCACAGAATTAATTTCTATAATAAAGATCTCTTAAAATCTTCCTGATTTTAAAAACATTTCTCATAGTCTCATTATTCTTGTTTTTTATTTTGCTTATTTTTGGTTTAACCAAGTTATAACCCCTTTGTAATTAAGAAAACTTAGAGTTAATATTCATCATAGGGATATGAGATAATTTCCTTTATCAATATGTTCTACAACAGTTTTCTCCACCCACAATACAAATATGCAACTCTTTGACTATGAGTGAAATAGTTGAGCAAAACTAGTCAAAAACAATTGCCATTGGACATTAAGAAAAGGAAATTTATCATGAAGCAAAAAAATTAATTAATCTTCCTCATGATTGCAGTGAGAATGAAGAAACATTAAGACCAAATAAAAAATCCCTCAATTATGAGACGAGTATCCTGCAGGTTGGGTAGAATGGATAGTGGCAGAAGCTCACTAATCATCCTTTGAAGGATGTAGAAAAGTAAACCACAAAGCTGATGTTCAGATCTAAACCTGGAATCCTTTTTCCCTGAAGGGCAGAAAACATGATACCAGCCTCACTGGGGAGCCTTAGGAATTGCAGCAGCAATAATAACAGAAAACTTAGAAGTTCAGTGGAAATTCTCCATCAGGGGTGGACTGACTTCTACTACAGCATCCATATAAAATATGGATACGAGAAAGAGATACGTAAATGTTCCCAGCCATGGAATGCAATGGGAAAACCATGATATTCTATGAATTGTGCAGTCATCAAAAGCAGCAACCTTACTTCCTTAACTTCTCTCCTAGTGCCCTTCATTGTGTTACTCCCACAGAAAACTTCACTTGAAATGTAGGCCTAGGAAAAGTGACCCCACTTACCTCCCTGGCTATTTATATTTTTTGTTATTGTTCAATTATGTAGTGAATTATCTTGGAAAGGTTATCCATATTGACTAAATTCATTTATCCATATTGAATAAATTCTCTTATTCACATATGTATCTATTTTATTCTGGGTTTCCAAGTATCATTCCATCCACACTGTTTTTGTCAAAATCGGCAATGAACAAGGATTGCCAGGTATGATGTTTGAATATCAGTCCAGTAAACATTTTAAACATAATTTTTCATACATAATTTCTTCCTTCCTGGCATCATTTTTTTCAGATGATTCTTAGAATACCTTATTCTATTTACTCAGTGCAGATTTTATTCCTTCTCTATCATTTTTCAGTTTTGGCTAGTCTTCCTTAATATCCTTACCTTCTGTATAAACATACACTGTCTTATTGACTTCATCACTAAAACATACCATGGTTTTAAATACTATATATAGGACTAAACTCCAAGATCAGACCTAAAATCCAGACTAATATGTACAAGTTTTAATTTATCAGTACGTCTTATTGTTGAGATACTTCACATTCTAATGGAACAAATTCAAAATTCCCATTCCTTCCATTTCTTGAGCTTACACATTTCCACACCAAGTGATGGTGACGCTATGATCCAGTTTCTTAGCATAAAATACTTGTAACCACCACCAACTGTTTTTTCTCACAACATAGATATAATCCATCTGCCATAGATCTCATCTGTTAATGTTATTGAATCTACCATAAAAATATTTCCAGAATTTTACTACTTCCCAGTACTTTCACATTTGTCCGAGTCCCACCTGTATTATTCTATTAGTTGACTATTAGGAGAAGAACGATATTAATTTAACCTCTGATCTCAATATCATGGCCAATGTGCTACTTGAAAAAATAATTCAGATCATATCACCATCTATAAAATTCTTGTATTGATTCAGTTTCATTTATAATAAATGCTTTTATGGCCTAAGAGTCCTTACTTATTTTTGTTCTCTGTTCTATTACCTCTTTGACATCATCTCTTATTAATTTCTTACCATATTCTTAAATTGCTAGTAGTAAATGGGAAGTTATGTATGTAAATTGAATACAATCTCTGTAGGGAGGTGTGAAAATTTGGCAGTAGATGACAAAATATGTCTAATGTGGATATTCCATTACTACACAATTCTACTTGAGAAGAGTTCTATGCTAAATGAGCAGCACAGCTACCTGAGGAATTGTTAGTGTGATTCTTAGAGACATCTGAGTACCCTACCATGTAAAGGTTGATTGGGGTCCAGCTATAAGGGTTAAGGGGAGAACTAATAAAGAGGCAAGCACACAGGATGACAAAGAGCAAGAAGTAGCTCCCATGGGAAAGTCAGTCCAGTTTATTCTGTATTCCAGAGTCACATCAAGTTACCTAGGTTACACAGTACAGTTAGCTTTGTGCATGTGCAGATCACATAACTTGCTTGCTTATCAGAGTTCACTAGTACCAAAGGTTATTATAACATGTAATGTCTCCAGGCCTCAAGGACAGAGGCCCTGCAGAGCATCTCTAAGCCACTCAAACAGGGCGCCTGTTGTCCTGAGGAGTGTGCTCAACTCAAAGGACTTTTGCTCCCCTGTGCATTGACTGACCTGAAATCTCTACAACTCCCCTTTTATGTTTTGTATGGCCTTTTGAATAGACATGACTTGTCTTCAAGGAAAGTGGAGGAAGGAAACAAGGCAAATATTGGCAAAAACAAGCACGGCATACTAAGGCAAGTATCAATAAACATCCTCCAATGAAAAACTGTTTGATCCATGTAAAATTTGGTAGCTATGAGGTTAACCAATCTAATAAATCCCAACCTCCATCATCTTGTTTACATTGTTTACAATGTCTTTAAGATGATCCAATTCCCTTCAAATGGGGTTACTATTATCAGTTAAATTGAAAAAATACATATTGTTAAAATCTTGGCATCCCTTATGAAGGAACAATAGCAAATAGTCAATAGCAGCCTTACTAACAAGAATAGTCTCACAATACAAATTTTGAAAGGATTAACAATTTTTGCTAAGTATTAGGGCACCACCAACACGGATACAATAACAGAAGTAACACAATATTAGTATAGTTACAGAATTTTGGGTAAGTTTGGCAAACAGAGGTGTAATCAAATTTTGGGGGTTACATTCTAAACCCATCTGGGCTAGCAATTGTTGAGCAGATGTTGTTAAACTCTTTATATTCCCCAAGTCACTAGATGGTTAGAAAACAGAGGGTCTTTTGGGCCTCTTACTCTTGTTGGAGGTTCCTTCTTTGAATCAGGGTCCTCTTTATCCAGGGTCAAATGGAATTTGGGAATCTGATTGTGAAGTCCTTGATGCCAACTCATGATGATTGACAGGTCTCACACACCTGGCAGGAATTCAGACAGGACCTGTAGGAGTAAGAACAGCAGCATATCCCCTTCCCCATGTAATTAAAGGTCCAAATCAGATCTGGTGGAACTTGGTATTTTACATAAATCTTTGGTACTGGTTCCTTAGGGGTAAAGTGCCTGTCCAAGGCAGATGACCAGTGCTGTGTATTATCTTCATACTGTACATTAAAATCATTTATTGTGAACAAAGCAATATTGAGAACATTATTAACGTAAGTCTAGGTCCCCTTTTTCGTTTCTGTTTTAAAAGGCAAGTCTTAAGTGTGAGATGTGCACATTCAACTAAGGCCTGTCCAGTAGGGTTGTGAGGAATTCCATGAGTTAGAATTATATTCCATGGATTACAAAACTGAGCAACGGCACTAGAAGTATAAGCAGGGGCATTGTCAGTCTTTAAATGATGAGGTTTACCCATGGTGGCATGGAGCACATGAGAGATACAGACTGAGACATTCTCTGAATGATGTACACTGGCCCATATAAGACCTGAGGAAGTATCTACAGTAACATTATAAAGGAGTAGGGATGAAAAGGAGGAAAATGAGTTACATCCTTCTGCCAGGGGGCATTAGAGTGTAAACCTGGAGGGCTTACAGTTTTCCAAGTAGGGAATTGAAAGGTAGTGCAATGAGAGCAATTATTAATGATGAAATGGGCCTGTTGAGAGGAAATAGAAAAGGTTTTCATTAAGGAATGAGCATTTTGATGAAAAAAATTGTGTGATACCACAGCATCTGAAAAGAGAGGATAAAGTGATTTTACGGCAGCCTCAGCATGAACATTTCCTTCAGTGACTGCTCCAGGAATCTTAGTGTGGTTATGGATGTGAGCAAGAAATACTGGAGCTGTATGATCCTGTAAAAGAGATTGAAGGGTGACAAACAGGGATAACAAATTAGAGTCCAAATGAGGTGATAAAATTGCAGAAGAAATATGAGGCATTAGTTTGGCTATATACTGAGAATCTGTAATGATGTTTAAGGCAGTGGGAAACATACGAAGAGCCAGAATAATTGCAGCTAATTCTACTTGCTGAGCAGAAGCTTGATGCAATGTATAATAATCAGTCCATTTTTTATCGGAAAATATAGATACTACACTCTGTTGTTTTCCTCTGTCAGTATAGACAGTAATCCCACTGGAAAGTGGAATGGAGGAGATTATAGAAGAAGGAGTGTGAGAGACTTGACACAACAAGGAAAGGCATTCATCTGGAGGTGCATGGAAAGTAATAGGAGCTAAAAATTCAGTTAAGACAGCCTGATAATGTGAAGAAAATTGTAAATACTGTAAATGTAAAGTCTTTCCATAAGTAAGATAAAGTACATGAATATCTGTTCCTGTAAGAGCTAAAATATGATTGCAACCATCTGAGATCAGTTGAGCATACGTATCAGCATAAGGGAGAACTTTTCTTCCTGAAAAGTGAGGAGAATATAACCACTCTATTACATACAAGTTTTATCATGAATGGCAACAAATGCAGCAAAGGCATAAGACTTTCCTGTGAAGATTATTAGAGATAAAGGAGCATTGAGTGTTGGGAGTCTGTAAGAACTGTAGATAACTTCTTATTAACATGCTGAAGAGCTGTAGTCAGTGCAGGAGTTAACTGGAAAAAACTGGTGGGATTATGCTTCTTTTTCAAAAGCTGAGGAAAAGGTGACAACTTATCAGTAGTTGAAGAAATATATGATAGAGCCCAATTTAAATGTCCTAAAAATTGCTGCAAATGAGCTAAGGAAAATTTGGAAGGGTTAATTTTGGAATATGAGGAATGGAATAACGCTGGAGTATCTTATGTCCTAAATAGTTAATAGGGAGTTGTTGTTGAATTTTTTCTGTGGCCACATGGAGGCCAGATTGTAATAGAATGTGTTGCAATTTGAAGTATCTTCTGTACATATTGGCCCAGCAATCAAAATATCATCCATACAATCATAAACAAGACTATGTGGGAATAATTGTCGAAAAGGCCAAAGAGCCTTATGTACAAAATGTTGACATAATGTGGGGCTATTTAACATACCTTGAAGAAGAACTTTCCACTGATATCTATCAGCAGGCTTATGATGATTAAAAACAGGAACTATGAAGGCAAATTTTCCTTGATCATCAGGAAAGAGAGGAATAGCAAAAAAGAAAAAAAAAACAGTCTTTTAAGTCTATTACATATAAGGAGAAATCTTGAGGGATTAAATTAGGGTTGGGTGATCCACGTTAAAGTGGACCCATAGGTTGTATACATTTATTAATTTCTCTTAAATCTTGTAATAATCTCCATTTTCCTGATTTCTTCTTTATGATAAAAATGAGTGTATTCCATGGACTGGTAGAAGGTTCAATGTGTCCCAATTGCAACTGTTCTTGAATGAGGGCCTCTGTGACTGCCACCTTCTCCTTAGACAATGGTCATTGTTCTACCCAGACAGGAGTGGTGACCTTCCACTTTAATGGTAAGGTGGTCAATTCCACTGATGCCCCTATAAAAATGAGACTCCATAGACATTTTTAACTTGTGTAAGATATCTCTTCCCCACATAGGAAAGGGAATTGCCATCATATATGATAGAATATGAGTAATAACTTGCTGTGGGTTGGAAGGGATGGATCATCACAACCATAGAGAGCTTTTAGATACCTGTTCATTATTGCCTACTATGCCCCAAACCAGGGTGGCCCTCTGTAAGGGCCATGCACAAGGCCACATTGAGACAGGTATAACTGTAACATCAGCACTGGTATCCAACAACCCTGGGATTGACTGTTCATTTAAACAAAGGGTTAATTTTGGTCTATTTTCAGTGACAGGTAAACATGTTCCAATAATAGTGAAACCGAATCCTGCATTTCCTCTTTCATTTAGGGGTTGTTGGGCAGTATATAAGTAATGACAATTAATTGAGCTATGGAGGATCCTTTGGGGAGATTTAAGGACATATGAAACCACACTTAAATGTATATACACCATATAATCAGAACCAATCAGTCCAGGAATTATAAATTTTCCTTCTTTAACACTATGAAAGTGAGGCAAAATTAAACCAAAGGTACCTTCAGGTAGAGGTCCTAGAATTTGGGTAGTAAATTTATAAACTTCCCCAGGGAGACATATTTGAGCATTCTCAGTAGTAATCAAATCTATTCCTGTGCCCCCTTTAGTGGCATGAAAGGATTTGTTGAAGGAGCTTTTGTTTGAACTGGAAATATCGGTTAAAGAGACATCTGCATCTGCAGTTGAAAAGGGTTCCTCATCCTTTGGCCCTGGGTGAGGAGGTGGCCCATAATTGGGTTTCCCAACATGTCTGTTTTATGTCTGCATTGATTAGCCCAATGAAATACTTTATGACAGATTGGACATTTCTGATTGGGCCGTTTTTGTGTTCCCTTTTTTTTTTTTAAATCTTACAGTCCTTTTGAAGATGGCCAGGATTTTTACAATGGTAACAACGTCTATCAGGGGGCTTTAGAACAGCAGCAAGTAAAGCTGCTTTATGAGTTTCAATTCCAACATTTTGACATGTCTTTATTAAACCAGAAAGTGTAGTATCCCCTTTATGGTAAATAGATTTTACTACTTCCTTATAACCTTGGTTGGCATTTTCATAAACCAGCTGTTTGGTCAGAATATTGGCAGCCTTCAAATTGTCTACTTGTCCTTCAATAGCTTTAGTCAATCAGTTGACAAAAGTAATACAAGGCTCCCCCAAGGCTGGTCAAATTACAGCAAAGGACTTGGAAGGATCCTGAGTGTCTGGGATCCTCCTTCATGCTTTACAAACTAAGGTTCTAATCTGGGCAATGGCGGCTGTGGGCAACTGAGCTTGTTATTGTAATGTCCCTCTTTGTCTCATGCCAAACAAGTCATCATAATCAATATTCACATTTCCTTGAGCATTATCCTCAGCTTGAACATGTGCTAAATCAGAGCATTCTTGTGAAAACACTGTATTTTGGGCAGGAGAAGTAACCATTTTCACCAATGCTTTCCAGTCACTAGGAACCAAAGCATAACCCATTCCCAACCCTTCTATCATATTAATTCCACTCTCCAACACTGTCCTTCTTCATTCTCTAAACACAGCAAAAGACAAATGTTCATATTCTGGCTGATTTGCACTGTTTAATCTAATGGGGCAGACAGCTAAGTTCTGAGTTTCTCTCTCTGCAGCTGCCTGCCGGAGACTGGACTCCGGGAGGAAAGGAAAAGAGGGAGGAGTAAGAATGCAAGGAGATGGCTGAGAAAAACTTCAGTCTTGGAGACTACCAGAGATGTTTGAGGCTCTGTCAAGGCTATTTGTGAGATACCATCTCAACACAGATACCAAGCATGTAACACAGGTATAGGAGCCCTCGGCTCCTCCTGCAATGTTTTACCTATGTCTTCCCAATCTTTGAGTCTTAAGGACCCACTCTCCAGATACCATGGACAGCAAGAATCTATTTCAGACAGCAAAGCAGCAAGATCAGCATTACTTACAGTATGTTTAGCCTTACAAAGAAAATAAGAAAGTTCAGCCTGATGACAACGTTGAACATCAGATGGGGAATTTCCCATAGCTTACCAGTGGAATTAGTACCAGGCACTAAGTGACACCCATCAAAGCCTGTTCCACACAGTAAACTATTCCCTTCTCCTGTCAACACGTCCAGCAGGGTCCCTGCTTAGGGTGCCAGCTGTAAAGGTTAATTGGGGTCCAGCTATAAGGGTTAAGGGGAGAACTAATAAAGAGGCAAGCACACAGGATGACAAAGAGCAAGAAGTAACTCCCATGGGAAAGTCAGTCCAGTTTATTCTGTATTCCAGAGTCACATCAAGTTACCTAGGTTACACAGTACAGTTAGCTTTGTGCATGTGCCGATCACATAACTTGCTTGCTTATCAGAGTTCACTAGTACCAAAGGTTATTATAACAAGATAATGTCTCCAGGCCTCAAGGACAGAGGAGCTGCAGAGCATCTCTAAGCCATTCAAACAGGGCATCTGTTGTCCTGAGGAGTGTGCTCAACTCAAAGGACTTTTGCTCCCCTGTGCATTGACTGACCTGTAGTCCCTACACTACCTACCTTCATTTATACTGCATCAAACTCAAAGTGTCCTTGGATGAGGCAGTGTGTCTATGTCTGGGAGTTGAGATGGATGAAATTATGTTTATACTTGATTATACTCTGAACTATACCCTTGGCATGCAGATTACATATTGTATAAATGAGATTTGCAGATTACTCCCATGCAGTAGGTCATCCTTGGCATATATTCAAACAGTGTATGTATAGAAAATTCACCTAGCTTTATGTCTGAAAAGAAAGTTTGATCAGGAGTAATAGAGCTATGCTTTGAAAAGTTTGAGGATGACATTCATTTTCACAACTGTTGTACCCTAAACTATATAACTATCAGGTAGAAAGAAAACCCTAAACACTTGTACCACTCACTAATATCATTACTTATCTCCCTACAGTTGATCTTGAATATCCGGTTTACCCAATGTCTTTAAAGAAGTAAAGCCATTTTCTATGATTTACATTTTTTGCCATCATTTTCATCCAGTAAAGGGATCATTTTAGGAATTTTTCTTGGTGAAAAAATTAAATAGTGAAATGAAAGGAGATGAAATTGTGGTGACAAGTTGAGATACATAGGTTGAAGTGATTTAGATTTATAGACTAGTAACAAAGGAAAAAAATCTACCAGCAAATAAGGATGATTTTAGTAACAACCCAGGTAGAAATTAAAAACAAAAAGGGAGGTGAAAGCTTTATTTTGGTTTTGTGTTGGTGTATTAGAGGTAATAATATATTTATATTAAAATATTATTTCCTATTTCCTTCTCCTTATGCTCAAGAAGCAGGCTGAAAAAGCTGCTCATTTCTCATGAATGTTTCACTCTCTGATGTCCTGGATATATATAAATATAAATATATATAAATATATATAAATATATCCAGGAGGATAATGGTAAAGAAAGTTCCTCCAAGAAGTCAGAACCCAAGCCATAGGAAACAACCGACTGGGGAGTCATTCTCAAATCTTGAAGAGTCACTTTTTTCTTGGCTTCAATATTTAAATTCAAGGTCCAAATTTAATCAAGAACCAAATAGGTTATTCCTTTAAATGATAAATGGGTCATAGATTTTTTGATTTACACAAGATTCTCAATATGATGCTGTATTCAATACACATTTTGTTAAGTTGGAGTTAGTGAGATTGGTACAAAGCCTAATTCTTCATATTATTGAAATTGAGTTGGGAACTCATTGTGTTTAACATTAAGAGGAAAATTTGTTCTCAAAGATTCTACTATGACAAAATAGAAATATTTTTGAGGTACTGTGTATATTACAATTGAAGGCAATTTTTGAGTCAATAAACAATAATATCCAAAGATTGTGAAGACTAAAATCATGTCATTTATTCCTTTGAAATGATCATTACAAAATCTCTGCTCCTGAACTCTGGTGACAACATTCTTTATTAACCAAGAAGGATGATTTTTCATGTCTGAATATGTCATGTTTTGCCTTGTGTTATGGTTGTGTCTCCCCAAAACTCCTGTGCTGATGTAGGAAATTCTGGAATGAAATTTTCGCAGTATGAGAGCTGTAACTTAACCAGTGGATTAAACCACCTGATGGATCAATAATTTCATAATAATGACAATTTTACAATAATAATAATTTGATAATAATTTCTATGCTTCTGTTCTTCCCTTTGGGAATACAAATATTTACTCTGTGTTATGGTATATTGGATGCTTGTAACTTGCTTTTCATCATTACAGGATTCACAGACAAGAGTTTTTCTTGGGTCTCAGAGATTTTGGACTTGGACTTTTGTGCCATGCTAAAACTGTCAAGACTATGGGGACTCTTGGAGGTGAACTAAATGCATTTGGTATTGTGAAATGGACTGAAATTTGTGGGGACTAGAGGCAGAATGGTACAGTTTGTACATAAGATGTCCCACACACTCTCCTGTGTTAATACAGAATATTTGGAGATGAAATGATTGGATTATGAGAGCTGAAATCTAACCAGTGAATTTAGCCATATGCTGGATTAATGATTTGAAAGGACTGGCTGAGTGGTGACTATGGGCAAGTGAGGCATGACTGGAGGAGTTGGGTCAATAGTGCATGCCCTTGGGGATTGTATCTTATCCCCTGACTCCTCTTTTTCTGTCTCTGTTTTCCAGCTAAATAAGTAAGCTTACTTACTGAGCTAAGTAGCTTTCTTCCACTATGCTCTTCCACCATGATATTCTGCCTCATCTTAAACCCAGTGCAATGAGGTCAGTCAACCATGGACTGAGCCTCTGAAACTATGAGCAAAAAATAAATGTTTCCTTCTACATGTTGTTCTTGTCCAGTATTTTTTGACAGTGACAAAAAGCTGATGAACACCATACATAAGACCAAATAACAGAAAAGAGTATTGTTCTCATATGACATTCAAGAAAAATGAACACAAACGAAGATAATTTAAGGGGTGAGGCAAAAGTCTGCTTGCCATTTTAAACACAGTAGATGATGGGGCAGGATTTAGAGGGATTGTGATGATGATTATTTTTAGGGATGTATGAAATTTAAACATTCAAATATCTTTATTAGAAAGGTAATTGGGTATAGATCTGAGGTTTCAATTGAGATACTGAACTTCAGAAATCAATCAGGGTTAAAAAATCAAAAAGATGAAAATTCCAGGTAATAATAAATAAGATCTCCCAAGAAAATTGTTAAAAGAAAGAAAGAGTAAAATACTCTCACCTGAATGACAAACTGACGTAGAGAAGACTCCAACAAAATTGAAGAAGTGGATGTGAAAATGTGTTGTCATGGAAACAGCAGTGGCCTTTTTAAATAAGAGGCTGATTAATAAGGACATCTGTCCTTATCTGAACGGAAATATGTTGGGCTATATGAGATGAGCACATAAAGCAAGGTGAGGGATCACAATTTGAATGTGAAGCTAGAAAAACTGGTATGGGTATAAATTCAGGCTTACTTGCAGGATATTGAGCAAATTCTCTTCTCCAGATACTTTTCTCTGTATAAAGTACACATGAGGAATTTGTGAAGACCAATGGCAATTTGGATTTTGGGAGAGTGGGCCTCATTTAGAAAAGATATTTGGAGAATGACTAACGGGTATGAAAAGGATCTCACAGAAGGATTTCCAAAACACTAAGGAAGGTTTATTTCAGTATAATGAACATGAATATTAGTGACAACGATGTGATGGTTTATCTCCAGTACTGTTCAGCTACTTGGATATAGGTCCTGCTGTTGGGATTTTACCAGGTAAGTGATACAGGAAACCTAGGGAACTATTAGATGGTTTTGGCCAAAGGGTGATTCAAATGATGAACTATTAAGCTTAAGGAAAGAAAATGAAGATAAAAAAGTTTATTTCAGAGCTAACACGTCCAGGGATCATAGGAGGTGCCACTGCTTAGAAGAAGATAAACATAAAAATGAAAAAGGTGATGATTAAGAAGAAGAAGAGGAGGAGGAGGAGGATTTAGGAGGAGGGGGAGAAGAAAGAGGATGAAAAGGAGGAGGAGGAGGAGGAGGAGGAGGAGAAGAAAAGATAGTAGATGTCATTCAAATATTCAGGAGAGTGATCTAAAAAGGATTACAGGCTTGGACAAAGGGCAGAATGTCTGAATTTAATATTTTGCAGGTAGCTTATGGTCCAAGATTTGGATATTGGTATGGGTAATGAAATAGCTGTGTGGAAGAACATATTCTAGTCAATGGGAAGGTAAGGATCTGAGTTTTGAAGTGACAGCAAAGGCTAACATGTTCTCTGGCCAGCACAGTCTAGCTAACTGTATATATGTTTATCACCTGTCTTCTGTCTCTATAACTAATAACTGCTTCTGTAGGGCTGCTGGAGAAACACTTCCTTGCTTCTCCCCAGATTGATCAAGTTGCAAAAAATTCATTTTCCCCTTTTACATCATTGATTTATTTCTTATGAAATCAAGTGATCAAATCCAGCCAGCTGGATCACAGGCAGGCTGCCTGGTAGGAGATGATAACTTTAGGAATGTACTTTGAAAGCATCAGATGACTACTATCTTACACTAAGGAAAATGAGAGCATTATGAGGGCAGTAAATTATTAGTTCATAACATATTAGTAGTACTTTCATTAACACAAATTTTATTTTCCAAAAAAAGTATTGGGCTGATTCAATTGCTATTTGAATGTGTTTGTCCAGCAACTCTTCTTACATTTCAGGATTGTTTTAGTCAGCTATTTTGCTGCTGTGATTAAAAGATCTGAACAGAACAATTGTAGAGAAAAGTTTATTTGAGGGTTCATGGTTTCAGAGGTCTCAGTTCATAGAAGGCCAGTTTGATTCCTCAGGGTTTGAGGTGAGTCTGAAAATCTTGGCAGGAGAGGGTTGAGGGAAGCCACTCATATCATGATGATCAGAAAGCAGAGAGTCCCCTCCTCAATTACAAATGTTTACTCAAACCATGCTTCAATTCCCACTCAGTTTATCCCTATCAGGGGATTAATTCATTGACTGGGTTAAGATTCTTACAAAACAATCATTTCTCCTCTGAACCTTCTTGCACTGTCTCATGTGAACTTTTGAGAGACACCTCACATCCAAACCATAAGGATGTATTTCCAAAGAATACAGAGTGTTTAAACATTTTAACTATGGTCTAGAGAAAGGAGTGCAGTGTATGTGCACAGACCCAAACTAGCTATATTAAATAAAACTTTTAAGCATCAGTTCTTACCCTTATAATGTGTACAATACATTGTGTTAATTTCAATTTTGTTCTATTGTTATTTAATTTACATAAAAATATTTGTCATGTGTTACTAAATTCATTTTAAGATGCACTGAAGGCTTTGAGTTTATTGTGTCTTTTCAGTTTTGTAGTTTAGATTTAGGTGCAAACATAAATTACCAACTATGTAAAAAAATCTAACCCAGAAAAATTTTTACTACAAAACAGTGAAAATTATAGATATAAATGTAAGGAATTTTGTGGACTACATTTTTTTATTTATTTTTGGGGGGTTACTGGGGATTGAACTCAGGGGCACTCAAACTGAGTTACATTCCCAGGCATATTTGATATTTTATTTAGAGACAGGGTCTCACTGAGTTGTTTAGCACCTCACCATTGCTGAGACTGGCTTTGAACTTGTGATCCCAATGTCTTAGCCTCCAGAACAGCTGGAATTACAGACATGTCACCAAGCTAGCTGTGAGCCATATTCTAATGAGGTTATGATGGTTGATAATATATTTAATGTGTCCTTTAAAAAAAGATTTATTTGAAACATTTTTATTAACTAAGTGATAAAGAAGGAATTGATTAAGATGTAATATTCTATTAGGACTACGTATTCCAGTAAGTCCACATCATCACTGATTTCATTTATTAAAAAATGATTTTCATTGACTTTATTCCATTCTAAAATAGGTGAAACAACCAACACTATTTGGAAGACATTAATTTGACTGAGATGGAGCCAAAAACTAACATCAATAGATTATCTATAAGACATCGCTTAAAAATATTAAGATTATCATCACTACAATACTCAAAAAAGGGTGATTTGACAAAGCTGTCAAGATTATCGCTTCTGTTTTGTATGTGTTTGAGCGTGCCCCCAGAGGTTCATGTCTGGAAACTTGATCCCCATTGTAGTAGTGTTGAGACAATGGAACATTTAGGAGGTAAGATCTAATGGAACGCCATCCTAATCATGAGTGCTGCCATCAGAGGGCAAGGAAGCTGGTCTTCATTGAG
Organism: Glaucomys volans; assembly: GCA_020662805.1. NCBI lineage: Eukaryota > Metazoa > Chordata > Mammalia > Rodentia > Sciuridae > Glaucomys > Glaucomys volans. The sequence continues at coordinate 465,476 of JAJEJO010005801.1, forward strand.
AGTGAGTTAGCTCTCTCTTGAGAGTGGGTTGTTATAAAGTGAGGATAATCCTCATGCTTGATTTACCCCTTTTTTATGCATCCAGTTCCCTTTCTGCTTCTCCATGTGCAGTGAATTAGTCAGTGGAAACCTCAAAAGGACACTGGAACTCTGCTCTTGGACCTCCAGAATCCTGATCTAAAAAAACCCTCCTTTCTTTAGAAAATAACTAGCCTCAGGAATTTTGTTTCAGCAAACCAAAATAGACTAATACAATCACCAAATCCATATGTATCACTTTCAATTAGAAAGCAAAATCAGCTCTTTTGCATTAAGTTTGTGTAAAAATAACAGTTCTTCCCAAATAAATCTAACTAACCTGGTACACTTCCATATTAATGCAGTAGAGACTACATTTTGCCTAGCCTTCTTTGTCTTTGTTCATGCTGGATAATTCTAGGGAAACCAAAATGTCATATATAAAAATTTGGTGGAACTTGGAACTTTGGATAACTATATGATCCCACCTGATTCCCTCCCTATGTCTCTCTCTCTCTCTGTCTCTCTCTCTCTCTCTCTCTCTCTCTCTCTCTCTCTCTCACACACACACACATACACACACACACACACACACACACACTCACACCACAATCTACAATGAACACTTATGTAAGTAAGATGTGAACTTTGAATTCTAAATAAAAGTCACTGAATCTTTGGGCTCTATCTAGCAGCTAAGATTGTTTATCCCACCAAATAGAAGGACACCAAAGTTCTGAGAAGCTGTCACCAGAAATTTAGCTATTGGATTATATACATTGTGGAAAGTTAAATAATGATTACCTATAGAGCAAATGACTTCTTATTGAGAGATGCTAATACAGAAGAATCTTTAACAATCTTCTTATAAAAGAAAGCTCATTAATTAATGCTTCATTTTCATGTGCAACTTCCACTAACAACAAGGAAAGAGGCAATTATTCAACTGTAAAAATTATAAAATGTCTATTCACAAAGTATTTTCAAAATGTCACTTAGATAAATCCTGCACATAATGAATAAACCACAAATATCTTTCTTGATCTAAATGTGATTGACCTTTATAATGGCAACAAAAATTCTGAGGTAAGCATCATAAGGATAATTTTAAGTAACTATGAGATTATGTGACATTTACATGAAATGATATTTTTGTATCAGTTTCATATATTTGTCCTCATTAGTTTAAGTCATTGATGTATTTATTTTATATGATTTTTTTAAAAAAATTACTTGTTGAATAAACTTTAAAGTGATGAATCTTTGCTAAAGTAAGACTTAGAAAACAAGGAAATTAATTTCATTTTCTCTTGTGATATTAAGCATTTAAAGCTGCCCATTGTAAACAAGAAAGAAGACCTAGAGGTCGTTTGTTATCTATTACATGTTAAATAAAAATGTTAACTTCAGAATTAGAATCCATTGACATGTACACTTGTAGGATTCTCAAAATTTTTAAATTGATAGATTTATACTGTTTTAGTTTGTATTTCCTCATAATGTTGATTGAGATAGAATTTTTCTAGAAATGATTGTGTTCCTTTTACTCTAACCAAAATGCTGGGGAGATTCAGAGGGTTTGTTATTTAATTCCCAAAGCAAACTATATGCTATGATTTCTGGATTAAACATCGTTAAGACATGAAAGAATAGACATGGCCCTTAAGGAAATGTAAAATTTGTTATAAATCTTAACTGTCTAGAAATGAACATGATGGTTTTGAGAGAGGATAGGTAGCATACATTTATTTTTTCTAGCTGAAAACTAAATCCTTGTTTGGATATTTGCAGTTCTGGAGGGTAAAGGTACTTGATGCTGAAGCCCAGTGTCCTGAGGATAAGAGATGTCTCTATAAAATTTAATAATATCATTTACATTTAACAGAAAATCTGACACAGTGGCCAAACAAGTTTTTTTTTTTTTTTTTTTAAATCCCTTGTAAATAGAAGTCCACAGGGAGTTCACTTCAGGTTTGTCTATTTCAGTGACTGAGAAACATGAGCAGTGTGTTGGGGTTTTTCCATCTTTCCACTTTGTCAACTTCAGTCTGTTAAAGATTATTCTCAAACTTGCCCCTCATAGTCATAGATCAGCTTCATGAAACTCGAAGCATTATCCCTTTGGGGAGAGCTATTAGCTCAGAAGTGGAAAGAAGAGTATAAACTTTCTTCTACTACATTTTTAGGAGCTATTAGATCTTTCCAAGAATGCTCACAATAGATATCCCATAATAGCTAATTGGCCAGAATTTTATTACCTGTCCAGACTTAACCAAATCACTAGCAATTAGAGTAGGATTAACATTACATGACTAGCTTAGACTAATAAAGGTTCATCTCCTGGGGACTGGATGTGGCCGATCTCTGTTGAAGTCTATAGATTCCTAAAGCCAAATACAATGGTGATTACATTAAGAAGTAAGAAAAGGAATGATTATAATGTAGGAAACCAATATACCTTCCACACTGTGTGATCAGGACTATCTTAAGAGAGAATCTGGAATTCTGGAAATTGCTAAGATCTTGTATATTATTATCCTCTTTTCATTAATTTAGATTTTCTTTATTTTCCTAAAACTAAATATTCAAAATTAGGTATTCAAAAGGGCCCTTTGAATTTAGTTATGGCAGATATTAACTGAATAAAACATTTGATTTCTCATTGAATTGATTCAAGAGTAGCCTAAATCAGAATAATTAGAGCATTTTCTCCCATTTTTTTCCTATGATCAAATGGAATAATTCTTTAATACATAAGGTTAGAGAGAATATATATGATTAATATCCCAACTGTGTCTTTAATGGACTTAATGTTAATTTAAAATCCAGAAAAAGGATAATCTCAATGCTAAGAAAGTATACTGGGCTTATTTCAGTTACTAAACACTGGCAATCACTACAATTGTAGCAGAGATTGCTAGTGGCAGTTTCAATGTTTATTCTTTTTCCTTAGAAACAAACAAAACAAGGAACAAAAGAAGAAAAGAACTCAGATAAAGTCTACACATTACATATTCTTGCCTATCTTGCAGCTAACTACCTATGTGAAAATGTCTGATGATTCTAACAAATCATTTGGCAGTACTCAACAGAGAATTCCTCAGATAGATGCAGAAAGCTTCAAATGTGTCTAAAAAATGAAAAACTTTTATTCTACTTTCTATTATTAGATCCATATATGGTGGCTGGTCCTGCAGAAACTGTTTTAGAGAGCAAGATTTTATGAAAATATAAGAAAAGATGGCAGAGCACACAGATAAATGATACCCAGTGTACCATGGATGAACTTGAGAGACATCATGTTGAGGGAAACAATCCAGACACCCAAGACCAACTCCACTTGGTCTCATTCATTTGTGGATTCTTAAAAGTTGATCTCACAGAACTGGAGAGTGGAATGGTGGTGACCAGGCACTGGGGTAGTTGTGGGAAGGGGGGATTATGAGATGTTAGTCAAAGAATGCAAAATTTCAGTTATAGAGGAGAAATAAATTCATGAGACTTATTTAGTATGAAAATCACAGTTAGTCACCAATATATTGTATTATTGAAAAATGCTAAGGGAGTGAATTCCAAGTGTTTTCACCACAAAAAAGAAAAATATTTGAGGTAATGATTTGTTGATTTATAAGATTTTACTATCCTACAATGTATATATAAACTTTGAAACATCATTACATACACAATAACTATAATTTTATGTCAATTAAAACATTTAAATTAAAATACTTAATAATAACTATAGAACCCTCATGAGCAGTGGCTCACTATATAAAGAAGTTTTTAAAGTACATAAATAAATAGTTACTGTGTTTTTTCCTCTGGTCATAATAAAGAAATGATCTAAGTTGTGTGTCTTGTGTCTCTAGTAATATACCATGGAACAGAAAAATATTATATTAATAATAACAAAAATGGTAAAAATAAACATCCTATTGAGTCACTTTCCCTAAAAATATGATTAATAAACTTTCATTTCACAATTCATGGGAGGAAAATAATATCATTTATGGTACTTACAATTGGCATTTCCAAAGTTGTGCAACTTGGACATCGATAGTGTTATATATTTGCTTTAAACTTTCCAATTAATGAAGAAAATAAGAAAAAAAAACAAAATAACTTGAAATAGAAATCAATATTTTCCCAGTATTTCTATAAATATAAGATCAAATTTCTTGAAACTCACCATAAATAATTCAATGTTGTTCATTTCATATTACTTTAATAATATTTTATTATTTATTTATTACTTTTATTTGTAGTGTCTAATTAGATATAAAGGAAACATTATATTTGTTAGGGTTAGTGATTCCCCACAATATTTAGCATAATACCACAAATATCTTTTGAACACTCAACAAATATTCAATTGAGTTTAATATCTTAACTTATTGCTAAAGTTTGTCCTGATGATAGCAGCGTAAGTTGTTATTATGGAATATTTACATATGACTGAAAGTTTTGTTCTCATGCATATGTTAGCAAGGGTTACTCAATTTATAAATATGTAATCACTGCTCTGATTTATTTCCTTAGCATATATTCATAGAAGCATAATTGAATCAAAAACATGAATTATTTTAAAATACTTGATTTATAGTGTAAAATTGTTTTCCTGAAATATTCATTATTTTGTAAGTAGCTACCCTGCCCTAAATGGCATGCATAGACTTTAAAAAATAGAGCACAAAGCATGAGTCTGTCAGTACAATGGGTAATATGCATGTAGGATGAACTGGAAAAGCATTGTAAAGACTTGGAAAATTGGGTTAATCCTAGAATTAAAACTACAGAAGGCAGATCAAAACTTACTCCTTAATACCAAGCTAATTGATTATGTACAATTTTTTTAAAATCAATATTTCAACAGTATTTAAATAAGATCTAAGGTCTCACAATAAAATTTATAATTTTTAGGATATGATCCAAAATTACTCATGATATGTATAAACAGGAAGATCTCAATTTCTGTAAAAAGATAATCAGCAGAAGCCTACATCAAAATAAGGTTGAAGTAAGAATCATCTGGCAAAGACCGAAAATCAGCTCTTCCAAAATCAAACCAGTATGTAATTAATCACAACAGTCATGAATGACTGGAGAAATACAAGGTCTCAATAAAGAATGAAGACAGAAAGAATACATGCTCACTTTTCTATTAAAAATTTAATAAACCAAAAAATTCTGGATTAATAGCTGAATAACTAAATAGCAGAATTGATATTAAAAAAGGAAGACAGTGAATTTGAAGATAGATCCATATGAAATATGAAATATGAAAAGTGGAAAGATAAAGAGCAAAAAATGTACAACCCTTTAGAACAGTGGTACATTAACAAATATCTAACATCCACATCACTGGACTCCCAAGAGGAGGGAAAAAAGCAGTGATGCCTAAAAAATGTTTTGAAGAATTAATGTTTACAAAATTCCCAATTTGGTGAAAGACAGAAAATTAAATATTAAATAATTTAATTGAATAAGAATCAGATAAATTCAAAGAAATGAAGTTCAAGTAGACTGTACTGAAATGGATGAAAACTTCAATATGCAGTTTTGAAACACTCAGATCAGGTTGACACATCTCCTACAGGGGAACAACAATTTGAATGACAGCAGATTTCACACCAGAAATCATGGAAGGCAGAGGAAAGTTGTGCAATGTTTTTAGAACACTGAAAGGCACAAACTGTCAATCCAAAAATAATTAAAATACATTGTCAGAAGAGAAAACAAAACAAAACAAACCTTACTGTAAGAAACTCACTTTGGATGTACTGGTACTGACAGCATAAAACAAAGTTTTCAAATGACTAGTCCAAGTGTTGTTCTGATATCCTATCAAATATATGTATACAAAAGAAAACTAGAGATCAATCTACCTCATAACCACAATGCAGAATCTCTACAGAGGACTAGCAAATGAAATCCAGCAACATATAAAATAGTACTTTAAGACTATCTGGGTTTTATTCAGTAATGCAATTTGAGCTCAATAAATGAAAATCAGTGCATGTTGTTCATCAATTAACTACATGATTATCTCAATAAATGAAAAAAAATCTTGGCAATATTCAACAACATTCCAATAAGAACATTATCACAATAACCTAAGAAGAAAAGAAGGAGTGATTTCTTCATTTGAAAGCCATGGGATATTTGGAACATGGTGGTGATAATGACTGATTTTGCTTTTCAAAACTAAAATTTTACCACAAAAAGTAGTGATTGCAAATTATCAATTAAAATGATCAAATGATAAAAATAACTATAGACCTATCTACTCATCTTACAACTAAAATATTAAAGTTTTAAGCTTCAAGATAAAAGAAAAAAATTTTGCAATTAACATTGGATGCTTCAAATGTTCAGTTTGAACCTAAACTTGAAATAATATATAAATATGAATTCATCCTGCCTAGTAAGTTCAATCTATTATGCTACTGAACGTCTGTAAATATCAGATCCACTTGAAATCCAAAATGACCTGTTTTTATTTTTTCATTGCTAGCAATAGTCTTTTTGCTCACAATCTTTCTGTTACTTATAAACTTCCAAGTGCTGGGGGCTTTGATCAGAGAAAAAATTAAGTAGTGTATTTAAGTATGTGAAAGAATAATTGTTCTAATGTAAAATGTAGCATGAAAATATGAAAGGGGATGCATTCTTGGTGTGGTCTTTTTTCAGAGCAGGGTATGCTAATCAGATATTCCATCTCTAGTGACCCCTGCAAGAACAAAGCTACTCTAAAGTGCTGATATACCAAAGTTTAAAGCTGAGCTCATTAGGAGTCAATGCATTTATTGATTTGACTTCTATCACTTTGGCAGTTAAAAGGAACAAATTAGCTTCAAGATTGACAGACTAAAATACAGCAGCAGGTTCAGCCTATGTAGATGACGCTTTCTTCATCTTACAATTGGATCCATCCTTCTAATATGTCATTATTTGATGTTGGGCTTAATGTTTTGTGTTTAATATGTAATTGATGTTGAAAAATAGGGTCTAAAAATCCCAATAGCTTTCAAACACTTCTTTAACTTTTCATTATGTCAGCTGAGGCCTTTGCTCTCCACATCCTATCCTCCATTTTTCTCTTGTGATTTTCTTCCAACTACTCTTGATCACCAAAGTGCAGAATTTTCCTTGAGTCATTTAAAGGGCAACACATTAGTCAGAAACCTGAATGGAAATAGAAGAGGAACTTAAATAGGTATGTTAAGAGAGTTTCATAAAGAGAATAGAGGTGTGGGCAACAGAAATGTAAGGATGATGAACCCTCTGCACCCTCCAGAGGTGAGAAATGATCACCTCCTATAGCCTAAGGACAAGGCAAGGAGCACCTGCTTGAAGGACTCCAGGAGGGCAGTTTCCCCCAAAGTGGAGCCCAGATAGAAGCTATGGTTGGGGAAAATACCCCTAATCTTTCTCCCCTCCTGCCAAACACTCCCATTGTTTGAAACCACTATTTGTCCTGATAGATACATTTATTTCTTAGGCAGCCAAATTTCAAGGGTTGTGAGGAAAAAAAAAATATCCTGAAGCGTAATATTGTGATCCACTATTGTTGTGAAGGGGTAACTTCTAATTCTATCCCTTTGTCCCTGCATCTGTGTAATCTAGCTATGTGGAAAACAGCATCTCATATTGGCAGAGGTTAGAGGGCACATTAGGCCTAAAGCTCAGCACTGCAGCCTGGGGTGTGTTCTCTCCCAGCATGCTCTGCAGTGGAGCCTTTGCCATTCTGTCTCATCATTCTGTTAAACTGGGAGCTTCCGAGGACAGGATTCATAGCAAGACAATTGGATACTTTGAGTAGGAGTCCCTACACATACATTCTTCATTTAAAGTATATACTTTACTCAAAGACGACATTGTGTAGTGAAGGAATAGGTATTAGGGAACTCCCTAAATGTTCAGGATAGTTTTGAAGCACAAAAGCCAAACTCATATCCCAATTATGTAACTATTTCCTTGAGTATAACCTTTGCCTCCTCCCAGATGGAAAACATTGTGTGCAATTGCTGCCCCACCAACCTGACATCCTGGGCATCTACCAGTGAATACTGTCATACAGGGCATAATACTGGCCCCTTATGAAGACATGAGTATATTTACACTTTGCACCTATTTTGAAACACTCATTTTCATGCCTCCCCAGGGATCTTTTTATTTGTTTTTTTTCTCCCAAGTTCCTGACCAGTGTAGAAAATTTATTTTCTAATCAAAGCACATCACCAAATATATATTTTTAAAGGTATATAACAAGACAATGTGTACTCTAGTCTTTACCCTTCCCTCTCTTCCCTCTCTTCATTCTTATGCCCTAAATGTGGGTCTTCCTTTGGAGTCCCAAAGCAATTTGACTATGTAAAAACCTGAAAAAATATCTGTATATTATATCTAGAAATATTCTTATATGAATAAGAAAATGATCTTGTTCTATTTTATAGTGTGGGGACATGACATGACTGAATCATTGGAAAAAAATGTTAGTCACATTTTCATAAGATATTTAACTGAAAATCTGCCTGACATTAATTCCAGTGTTTCTTTGTCATGCAGCTACATCTGCTATATTCTGATCTCATCATAGCAGTGGATGAAGTGTGGCAAAATTTGTATGTGTTTAGCTGATTAAAATTTGCTGTAAAGATTCAGGCAATATGAGCTGTACACAGTGATTTATGAATTTATCTGCACATGGAAAATGTGACATTTGCTATACAAACCCCTAAGGGTTAGGAGCCAGAACTTCTCTGGGTGAACATAAATGCATAACTATTGCCTGTGGAAAGTTGCTAAGCAAAAAGTTTACCAAATTAAATTCACAGAGATGAACAAAGTTTTGCTTTCCTTCACAGGCAAATAATTTTTCAGTGATGAAATTTTTAAAAACCTGTTTGTAATGAACTTTGCTTGCTATGTGATAGAATCAGTGAAACTGGATGAGGATTTAAAATATAATACTTACAGTTCTTTTCAGTTATTTGTCTTTAATGTAAATAGTGATCTTACTAATTTTATATATTTTTATCAAAGAGTTAAATGGTCTTGTTAGTTTACTACTAAAAACAATTAGATTGAGGGAGAATCACAGTTCTCATTAGAGCTTTGAAACCTGGCATTTTGTTTTGTAGCAAGGAAGAAGATGCACTTTCTTCTTTTCATCCAAAGGGACAAAGTAGACATCTTGAAATATAAGCAGCTTGGAATGTGAACAGGCATTGCCTCTGGTTAACCACAGTAAAATGTGAATCGGTCTTTGAAAGAGTATGTTTGCATTATAACTCACAACAGTTTGGGTATACTAATTCTGAAAAAAAGGCTGTGATTAATGAATTAATCAATACAAAAACTAATAAAATAGATGTCTGAAATGGCAAAGCTGATCAAAGATGCCAAAACAATGTGCTGATGTCATCACGGTTAAATGCACTTCCAGCATTGTATGTTCAGCGATAGCAGGGAATTTTAAATGAAACCTCTGATTGATTGCTAACATCTAAAAACACACACATCATGCTGCCCTCCATGGCATTACCTGCTTGTACACACTTTAGAACTATGACAATGAATATTTTGAAATGTGTCTTCCTAAGACGCTGACTTTATTTTGTAGGTGATACAAAACAAAGTCTAATAAAAACATCAAATGTTTATTTAGTGTTTGCTGGGTAAGTTCATACAGGTTTGAAACATAGATTGTTATACTAAGATACCCTAAGAATAAAAGTAAACTATATTCTCCTACCCCAGTCACGTGGTAAGCTAAGAAAGAATAGTTGATTTAATCTATTTTATTGTTATCAAATTGTTTTACAAAATAGATGCAGGATGAATCCAATAGCCATCATACGTAGTTCTTCATTTTCTCTTTATGTATTTCTTCTTGAATTACTTTTACATTTACTATATTTTCCCCATACTCATTATGCTGTAAAATAGTCTCATAATTTGGCATTCAGAATATACCTCAAACCCAGCTTGTTTCCTGAAACATTGCACTCAATGATGGTTTCTAGCCTTATTTATTTTAATTTCTACAAATATATGTTAAGCCTGCATTTAAAAGAAACTTTTGACTTTTAAATAGGTATTCCTGATATACTCTTCATTAGAGTTTTTCATGTAGTTCATAGGTTTATGTTGAAGGGTTAACTCCACCTGGGTCAGAGCATACTCCGTCCTCACCTCACTATTGGTAAGGGTATTCTAGTCTAGAGTACTATTCTGTTTGTCAATTGGATTCACGGTCAGAGACTGTTAGGATTCCATTTTTGTTGCCATCATCCTCAGTAAGGGGACCTAAGTTGAGAGCACTAACAACTGCATGTGCTTAGATGATCAAAGGGAATGAAAAATAAACAGGGTATCTACTTGTGAAAATTCAACTCACTAATTAGTTAAGAACAATACTTAAAAGTCTGCATGTGCATTATTATCCTTTCTAGTGTTAGGTTTTGAAACAAAAAAGTGAGACTTTTGATTCACTTAGTATCTTGAATAGATCCAAGCAATTTTAAATGTATTATCTTATCTACCATTTGACTTTACTCATTTTGATTCTTCCCATAAGATAAATTGATATATTATCTAAAAGGTAAATATTCCATGTCATATATAATATTCCCTATTTTCTGTTCCTAAATATATTTATATCCTATATGATTTGTTTTATACAGGATTATCTTTTGTTTTAATTTTAAATAGAAGTTTAACAGACTAGAAGAGTGATATGAGTAGATTTTTTAATTACGTTTAATTAATTTATTTGCTGCCTGCCCTATTGGCAAAGATTAACTTCATCATTTCATAAATTGTTTTATTTATTTATTTATTATTTTTGTTAATTTGTACAGACTTCATTTTGCTTCATTGTACACAAATGGGGTACAACTTTTCATTTCTATGGTTGTGCATGATGTACATTCATACCATTCATGTTATCAATCATGTACATAGGAGGGTAATGATGTCTGTCTCATTCCACCATTTTTCATGCCCCCACCCCCTCCCCCTCTCATTTTCCTGTTCACAATCTAAAGTTCCTCCATTCTTCTCTCACTTCCCACCCCCACAACCTGATTCTATATCATTATCCTTTGATCAGGGAAAACATTAGGCCTTTTTTGTGGGGGGAGATTGACTTATTTCACTTAGTATGATATTCTCCAATTCCATCCATGTATCTGCAAATGCCATAATATTATTCTTCTTTATGGCTGAGTAGTATTCCCTTGTGAATATATACCACAGCTTCTTTATCCATTCATCTGTTGAAGGCATCTAGGTTGGTTCAATTTCCAAATCCTTCTGAAATTTTTGTGTCCAAAATTTTAGCTCTTATACCATAATATCACATTGTTGAATTCCTGTCTCTTATTAGTGTTTATTAAGCAGCAACTAGATGGATAATTAATATGGCTACTGAATGAGGCACAAAGAAGGCAGATGTGTCTCTAGTAGGAGAGTTGACAGTAAAAATTGACGTGTCTCCCACAACAGTTACATCTGCCTCAGGAGGCATGACGGCATCGCATATTGAAAAGGATGCACAGAGAAACTCTCCCTGACCACAGACTGCTCCTTAAATTTTGACCAAACTTAAGCCAAAACAATCAGATTTACAGGAAATGAGTCATTAAAATTATCTGTCATTGATTCCAAGTATATTCTCACATAATTCTTAGATAAGTATATTAAAGAAAGGAGATATTGAAAGTGATGTGGCATCTGTCACACCACCCACTAGGTTGGGGCCTCCTGGAAATACCTTCTTGATACGTTTTGCCAACCTGAGAATTGCTGATGCTCTCTTGTAGCTAAAGTTCTGCACATGCTGTTGCCTTAAGTCATGGGAGGATACTTAGCAGAACTCTGAGTAGTACTGGCTGCCAATCTCATGGCAAAGTTTAATGCACATAATAATCTTGAGTTAAATAATTGTGCATTTTGTACCACTTCATTTGCTTCCATCTAGAAAGATAATACCTAGACTGGGAGCAGGCATTATATCATGTAAAGTGCACATACATTACAGAATACTGCATGGAGTAATTTCAAATTGAGACCCAGTGTCACACAGTTGGAGAGCACAAAAATCATGTCGAGGGTCATCCTAATGTATGTAGACATTCTCTGATAGGTTATATTCTTGTCAGTTTCAATATCAAGTAAGCCTCAAGAATTTTAAAGTACTCTCAAATTTCTACTAAGATTTAAAAGTTACAATGGAATAAAAAGTAAAAACCAGACAAAATGTGGATTTAAATGACAAGTCTGAAATTACAAACTCATTGCCTTGTCTCTCATAAGTTGCATTCTGTGTTATAGGGTAAAACTTAAAAATCTCAGCATCATCTGTGATTATGTCCTCTCCATTGTCATTTATTTGAAGTTAGTTTTGTGTGGCAAATGTGTGGCTTTTGTGTGGCAAATGTATGGCTTTTGTGTGGCAAAAGCTGGATTTTAAATCGGACTATTTGTTAAAGCCTCTGGGTGAAATCAATTCTTTTCCTACTTTGTGACACAGTAAGAGTTCAAGTATCAAAGGAGGCCAGAGGATACTAGTCTTATGGGGGTATAGAAACAGGCTCATCGATGAAGTAGTGAAGGACCTGGGAGAGCAGACCCAGTGTACTCTGGAGGGAAGTCCAGGGTGCAAACAGAGTAGCAGAGTTCATTGTGATCTGATAGAAGCTGGCAGCAGGCATTGGTAAATCTGTCAAAAGCTGAGGGTGGCCGGGCATGGTGGCAACTCGCGAGGCTGAGGCAGGAGGATCACAAGTTCAAAGTCAGTCTCAGCAACTTAGCAAGGCCTTAAGCAACTCAGTGAGACTCTGTCTCTAAATAAAATACAAAATAGGGCTGAGGATGTGGCTCAGTGGCCGAGTGCCCCTGAGTTCAATCCCTGGTTCCCCCTACCAAAAAAAAAGAAAAAAAGCTGAGGGTGGGAAGTTGAGAAGCAACCAGCAGGCAGAGCCCTGCTAATGAGAAATCCAAGGAGATACTGGCTAGATTAGAATCAGGCACACAAGACTTTAAAGATAGTCTGCAAGTACAGAGTGAGATTCAGAGGGAAGATTTCATGGCCAAACAAAGGCTGGTTTAGGACCTTTGTGCATAAACAAAGTCCTGATAGACTGTCAGGACAGGTATTCATACACAGGGAAATAAAGCAAGAACAGGAACAAAATTGTTACTGGACTAGTTACCAGACAAGATGACTTTATGTTAATGACAGTAATAAATTCCTGACGTTTATCAGGTTCAATCTTTCCTAAAAACTGATATTAAGTGGTACAAGTGGAAAGTGGAAAAATGGAGAATTTTATGAGTCTCAAAATTTTCTCAACTGCAAAATGGGCATGATGTTGCCACAACTTTCCTTAATACTTGTAAGAATTTCAATCGTAGTCCATGGTCTGTACATGTGATTCTTTACTCACATTTTCTTGTGTTAAATTTAGAGACTGCCAGATTCTTATCAACATCTGCTTTCTCCTTTCCAAGTTTATCAGTACACAGCTCTTCATTTTCTTGTGTATTTTCAATGAATCCAGTGAAGAAATGACATGTGTCATTGTTGTAGCAAGAAATAACAAGAAAAAACACCAAGAAATAAGTGTTCTCTCCTCCATCTTCTCTGCCCTTTTCTTTTAGGCCCATGTGGATGGTACCCGGATTCTAGGGATGATGAATGAAAGGAGCCCGAGTCCCTGATCAGCACATGCAAGGGAGCCACCTGCCAACCATCACATCCAACTAGTTGGTGGCACATCCACACTAGTTGGTGTATATGTGAGCAAGAAAGAAACTGCTACTTTTTTCTGCCCTTGCCTTTTCATTGTGTTTTCAATATGTTTTGTCATTACAATTCACTAAACACATACACTCCTCACTATATTGAAGCCCTTTTCTGCTCAGTCTCATGGTGTGATGTTCAGGTACATCCTCTGAATTGTTACTATACTTTATATAACTTTATTTACTGTTTTAGGTTAATTTGCTTATCATTTATACCATTTTATTTATCTGACCATATTTTATTCATGCAAATAAAAGTGATAAAGAAACTAACTTCTCAAGGCATGTATTTATCTACTATCCATATTTTATTCATAGAAACCATGTATACTAATAGATATAAAAATATCTATATGTATAAATGGCTCTCGAGGAAGACAAATATAAACATTAATAAGTGCTTTTGTGAGTCATTTTTGACTATAACTGAATGTATTATGTGGTTATTATCCCTTCCCCCTTTTCTGTTGATAACTTAATGCACTTTAAATAATATACTCTCATGATATTCTTATAAAATGATAACTATACAAATGAAAATTGCAATTTTCAGTTTTTCTTCAGAATTCTCACTGAAATTTATTCAAATTAGACTTTTATTTAGTTTTTTGATGGTGTCATTTAGACTTTACCTTTGCTAGATATCAAATTGAAGAACTCCCAAATCAGTTTTCTACAAGAAACAAATTATTGTTTCATAAGGGTTTAGGAAGCAGAATGCTAATTGTCACTAGCAAATATTCTAAATCATTGACATCTCTTTCAGCTTCTGAATGAAGCTGGGAAAGCCTCCATCTAGAAAACCATTGAACTTTGACTCTATATGTCTTATAACATGCAAATATGCTGCAAAAAGCATAGCTTTTTTTCAGAATCCAAGCAAAGAATACCTTATAGTATGGGGAAAAGGCAGAAGTTTTCAAATGCCTGCTCCAACTCTAATAAAAGAGCCATTTAAGCAATGAAGTCTGAGACAGGTGTCCAAAGGACACTATGATGACCCATTCCATTACATTTCTAAGCTCTATCTCCAGCATATATCATGAAACACAAGTAACTTCACTGTATATATCCTTTTGACCTCAAGGAAAAATCTTTCATAGAAACATAATATAATTGTATATCCACAAATGTTATTGGCAATTGATACAAGAAACGATCATATAAAACCAATTTTTATTCTTTATGTAATTGCTACTGAGGATATTGCAAGCATCTGTTACAGAGAAATCAATGACATAAATTCCCTTAACATTTAGGATAAACACATTTCCCCCCTAAAGATAATGAGACCAGGATAATTTATATTTCTAGTTTTACTCGATTGCTGGTATTCTCAGGGTACATTATTTCCAAATTATAAACCTGGAATTAATATCTAGATTTTCAATTCAGTGTTTTTCTTTGTATTGTTAATATTGTTTTAATTTTCTAATTGGATTTTTGTCATGATTTTGTTACTGTTTACTGCGTGTGTGTACATATATATGTATATTCAATTTTGTAATATAGATTTTCAAATGATAAGTGACATAATGTTAATTTTTTAGTATTTTAGAAAATAGTACCTAAAAGATTGGAATACACACATACGTCATATAATATAAATTTATATAGATATAATTGAACACAATTTATATAGATATACTTGAAAATAATTGTCTATATAAATCATGTTCAATCATATTACATAAAACTATTCACCAAAGTTGTTTTGCAAAAGTTTTAGCCTTATCCATACATTAGCATAAGATTTTTTTCAATATTTAAATTCATTTCTATTGAACCCATTATATCTCATCCCATAAAGAAATCATTTTATCATAGCAATTTTTAGATTGGATATTTAGCCTGCTCCAATTTTTTGTCCCATAAAATGTACTAGTGAATATTTCCATCAATTGTGCTAGATTATTTCTTCCGACATGATATCAAAGATGAACCTACTGGGTCAAAAACTCTGAGTCCTTCTAAAGTTCTTAAAACACAATGACAAATTATTTTATATAGAAAGCATAAATTTGTACTCCAAAGATTAATATCTTTCAGACTTTAATGTCTTTCGGTTACCACTTTGGTGAATTTTTAATAAATTTGATTATAACCTTTTAAAACTCTCAAATTTGATAGTTAAAATACTTCATTTATCTGTTTAACAATATTTTATCAACACTAGTGACATTGAAAATGCTTTTGAGTGCAGTCTGTGATCTAATGCCTACTTCTATAAATTTCTATGTATTTTTGTTATTTTATTTGATTTTGGCTTCTATTGTTTAAGATCTAGAAAGATATTGACATATTACATAAATTAATCATTTTCTCATATTTATTATTCAAATTTTCAAGCCTATGATTTGTATCAAAATGTTTACATTATTTTTGGTGCAAAAATGTTTGCACATTTAACTATATTAAGTAAAATATTGTAATGGCAACCCAAAAGCTTCCTCTGCCTTGATGCCCTGCAAGGATATCCCAACTTACAGATATCTCAATATTTGATAGAATTGATTATAAGAATAGTACCTGAGCCGGGCATGGTGGCGCACGCCTGTAATCCCAGCAGCTCGGGAAGCTGAGGCAGGAGGATCCCGAGTTCAAAGCCAGCCTCAGCAATTTAGCGAGGCCCTAAGTAACTCAGTGAGACCCTGTCTCTAAATAAAATATAAAATAGGACTGGGGATGTGGCTCAGTGGTGGAGTGCCCCTGAGTTCAATCCCTGGTTCCAAA
>JAJEJO010005801.1:482138-532445 GCA_020662805.1 Glaucomys volans
ACGTTTCCAACAACACATAAAACCGAAATACAATAGGAAGTGGCTTGGGGGAAGGCTTCCCCTTGTTTCAATCCCCGTTTAAAAAAAAAAAAAAAAAAAAAAAAAAAGAATAGTACCTTATTTAGTATTTAATAATGTATTACTTTATAGTATTTCATATCTTATATAAATATATACTATTCTTATTTAACACATTTAAGCTTTGATTTTACACCTAAACATCCCATTTCTTTTGTTTTAGATTACTCACAACTATTTTGTTTTATCCCCATTGCAGTGAATATCATGTGTTGACCATGAAGTTCTTTCATAAGAGTTTGTTATGTGAGTATTACTTTTTGGCATATAGTAGGTAAAACTTGATATCTTATACCAAAATTTTCTTTAAAGAACTCTCCATTATTTTGATGCAATTCATGCATAACATTGTCTAATTGAATATCTTTCTTTAAATGCAAACATGTCTGTAATTGTATTTAATTTTTAATCAGTTAGGGATGATATGTTTTAAGAACTCTCCTTAAACATGTATTTTCTTGTCTAGGATATTACCTGAGCAGAAAAACAATAGTGGACTTTGCTAAAATAAAATATTGAATGTAATCTGCATCCCAAATGAGGTGAAATATGTATGAATAATGAAATTGGGCTTAGAACTTAAACCCTTTAGGGCATAATTGTGAATCTATGTGATTAATTCTGTTCAGGAAACTTTGTTGCTTTATACTGAAAACAAAATTTGAAGCTTTCAAGGTTCAGTAACTAAACCTTGAGGGTATTGGCATATGCAGTCTATGCTTACTGTGCAATACTGTAACTTAAAAAAAAAATCTCTATTTCCCTGTAGGGTATTTTTTGATTGAGATCTCTCTTTCCTTGTGGAAAAACAGTAATTTCCTGTGAAAGAAAATCTAGTTTTTCAAAACTGGATTTTTGAAGAAACCAAATAAATTTAGCAATCAAAATTAAATAACATATTTGAAAAAATGTTAAAAGACCATCACCAGTAGACTACATAACCAAACCCTTAAAAACATTAGAGTTGACTTTTACACTACTTATGGGATTGTAAATTATTACAACCATTAGGGAAAACAGCATGATGTTTCCTCAAAAGACTAGAAATTGACCCAACATATGAATTAGCTATACCACTTCTCCATATTTATCCTAAAAATTTAAAGCCATCATACTAGAGTGATACAAGCATACCAATGTTTATAGCAGCACAATTCACAACAGACAAACTATGGAACAAGACTAGTGTCCATCAATGGATGAATGGATAAAAATATGGTGTATATACACAATGAAGTTTTATTCAGCCATAAAGAAAAATGGAATTATGCCACTTGCAGGAAAATGAATAGAACTTGAGACCATTATGTTAAACAAAATAAGCCAAACTCAGAAAGTCAAGGATTATGTCTTCTTTAATATGTAGAATCTAGAGAGAAAAAAAGGAAAACAAAGTTTTAGGGATGTGGAGAGCAGTAACAGATGATGGAAGAGCAGTGACTGAGACTGGGGGTCTCTGATGACTACATGGTTGTGCATGCCTCCTGCCTGGGAATGTTTACATGCAAGGACACAGGATGCTTAGCTGCTGTGGTAATGCTCTGCATGGGAAGGCTCTTTGAAAGAATCTTATCAGCTTTGACCTTGATCTCAGGTACATAGCTCCTGGGAATAGAGGAATTTTTATACTAGACAACCACAATGTTTCACCAGTTCACCTACTTCTGAGCCTGCCCACTTAACGGGTAACTTTTTAAAAATTTTCTTAACCATTGTCTTTATTATTGTTTAACTCCCACCCCCATTTTCCCCCAGATTAGAAGAAAGAACATGCTAAGAGCTTGTCTCCCAGTCTTGCTTGCCATTTACTCTCTTCTTTTTTTTTAATTTTTTACTTTTACAGACTTCATTTTGATTCATTGTACACATATGGGGTACAAATTTTCATTTATATGGTTGTGCATGTTGTACATTCATTCTTGTTGATCACACATGTACATAGGATAATGATGTCTGTCTCATTCCACCATTTTTCATATCCTCACCCCCTCCCCCTCTCATTTCCCTCTACATAATCTAACAGTAATTTTAAACAATGAACTTTCTTGAGCACTACACAAAGCTTCTAACATTGCATATTGTGACTGTGGATTGCAACTGGGGAAAAGCTACATAGATGTTCTAGTTTCTGTAACTTTCCTGAATACATAGAATAATGCTTCCATAGTCTTTAACCTGATAATGAGACATTTATATAAATAAAGATTGCTAGGCATAACTATTTAGATCTGCATCTCCATCAGAGAACAGCACTCCACCTGATCCCAGCTCTTTATCTTCAAAATCGGCATGTGTGAGTCTTCATTTCCTAATTCCCCATTCCCCCTCACCAGAGCCTGCAAGTTTGACCATGCTGGATGTGGCATAGGGGTATCTCCTGAAAATTGAAGGGTGATCATTAAAAGAGAGGAAAGGGACCAGTGGGAGGGAAGAAAGGAGGGAAGGGGGAAATCCTGGGAAATGACATTGGTCAAATTTTGTTGTTTTATTGTGTGCATGTAGGAATGTGTAACAAGAAGTCCCACCATTGTGTACACCTATAATGCATCAATAAAATATTTAAAACATTATTAGATAAGACCTTAATAGCTTTAACTAATAGTGATAATTAAATTGAAGTGAATTGCTTCAGTTCTGAATGGTTCATGACCTGTATTTGTTTCCTTATTCCTGTGAAAGGCAGAGAACTTTTGAGATTTAATTTAAAATATGGATAAAGTTAGATGTAGAACTTCTTAATATACAGGAGATAAGACTATAGATCAAATTTTCATTTATCAAAAGTAATTTATTTGACTGTTATGAGATGGAGAAATCAGTCTTCTAAAGTTTGTTTTTGTTCTCTTTTAGGATCTGGCTGGAAAATATGCAGAGTCTAACAGTCACCTTTCAAGATTGTCTATAGTGTTGGCCAGGCACTGTGGCCCATGCCTATAATACCAGAGGCTTGGGAGGCTGAGGCAGGAGGATCATGAGTTCAAAGCCAGTCTCAGCAAAAGTGAGGCACTAAACAACTCAGTGAGACCCTATCTCGAAATAAAATGCAAAATCGGGCTGGAGATGTGGCTCAGTGGTAGAGTACCCCTGACTTCAATCCGTACTACAAAACAAACAAACCAAAAAGATTATCTATAGTGTAACAGAGAAACACCAAGTTAAATAAGAAAACTGAATTAATAATCCAGAAAATGAACCATATCTAGAATTCCGGAACTCAATCTAGAGTTAAAAGGGCGGTCACAATTGGTTTTATTCCTTCATCCTGAAAACACATCATGCTTTTCAGAAGCCTACTCTTGGACAATATAATCTTGGTTCATTGAAATCTTATATAATTGGTTACTGAAGGGACCTCAGTTAATTAAAGCCAACCATAATCAAATCCTGCTCTTAGTGCATTTTCAGTTTCCAATAACACATTATCACAGATTGGATAAGCTATAAAGAGAAGAGATTTATTTTGACTCCCCATTCTATTCCAAGGCCAAAGGACCATACCTGTGATGACCTTCCTCTTGGAAGTATTCTGAAGCAGCAAGGGGCATCACATGGCAAGAGAAAGGGAGAAATCAGTGTGCGTGTGTGGTCTTTCTCTCTCTCTCTTAAAAAGTCACCTTATTCAATCTCCAGAACTCCATCCTGATGACTGTATCTAACCTTAATCTCCCAAAGCCCCAACTCCAAATGTCATAGATTAAATTTCTACCTAACACCTAACACGATGGGGCTAAAATTTCAACATGAAGTTTTTAGGGCACAAATCATTTTTAAACCATAGCACCTATATTCTTGGCCAGTACTTTTAAGAAATTAAAAGCAAAGCAGGAACCAATTGGTCCAGTTGTGGGCACATGGTATAGCTAGGTCAATCAAACTGCAGTAAATTGCTCCCATCCCACAACTTGTGATTCTGGCTTTTGAAGGCAGGGATCTTGTTCTGTTGCAGACAGAGAAAGAAGAAAACTGGCATTCAGAAGTGAGTGGAATCAAAAAGAATTGAGGGAAATGAGGTGAAAGCTTTGGTCTCTATTTTGGTGAGCTTTTTCAATGTTAAAATGAGAACAATTAGAAGAGGAAAAGTTCATTTTGGGACTCATAGTTTCAGAGGCCTCAGTCCATAGATGATCAATTCCATTCCTGGGAGCTTGAGGTGAGGCAGAACATCATGGTGGAAGGGTATAGTGGAGGAAAGCAGCTGAGGACATGGCACCAGGAAGTAGAGAGTGTACCCCACTCAACAAGGACAAAACATATTCCCCAAAGGCATGTCCCCAGGAACCCACCTCCTATACCACACCCTACCTGCCTACAGTTACCACCTGAGGCAAATAAGTTAAGACTCTCAAAACCCAATGATTTCACCTGTAACTTTCTTGCATTGCCTCACACATGAGCTTTTGGGGGACACCTCACATCTAAACCATAATAGTCTCACTGTCCCATCTATTGATTTTTTTGTCATATAAGTTGATTACATTAGTCAGGGATCTCTAGGGAAGCAGAACCAGTATCAAAGGAAAATATATATATGTAAATATATATATAAAAAATATATATATAAATATATATTAAATATATATTAAATATATATATATATATATATATATAGAGAGAGAGAGAGAGAGAGAGAGAGAGTGTTAAAGAATTGATTCTTACAAACTTCTTACAATCTTGAGTCTAAAGGCAGCCTGGAAGTAGTTCCTGATGTCCCCCTGGGGACTTCGGTCTTTTTGCTCATGTCCTTTACTGATTGAACAGGTCCCACCTATATTAGGAAGTGTAAAATGCTTTAGCCAAGTGTCAATCACATCTACAACATCTTTATAGCAACAGCTAGACTCATGTTTGACCAGTCAGTGGTCACTATAGCCTAGACAACAAATTAAATTCACTGTCACATTGACTATCCTTATTTTTAAACCAGATTGAATTGGGATTTTTGGTACTTTAAAAAACTCCCCTGATACATGGACAACTCAGAAACTGGAGAAGCAGAAATAAAAATAAATGCAAAAAATGAGACCAAAAAAATGAGTTAACGGGTGATTTGTGGACTGTCACAATACCCTTTGTGTTCTGTTTCTATGAATTTCACAGGACTATTGTTTCTTATTCCAGTTATTGTGCAAGTTTGAATTTTCTATTTTATACACAGATTAGAAAAACAAGATTATCTTGTTTCATATCCAGATAGGTAGTTCTATAAATTTAAGAAGGGAGCTGATTCTGATATACCTGACAAGAAGGAGATCATCCAAGCGTTCATGTAAAACCAAAAGAAACCTTTATGATTGCTGGCCAGCAACCACCACCCACACACCTAAAAGTGGTATGGAGGGGAGTCGCACCCTAGTTCCTTTGTTGTCAGGAAAATGACATGTGAGCGGGGTGGGTGGTATGGTCACTGTTTCTAGTCAATGCAAGCAAGCCATGCTACAGAAGCAGATGTTAGTGATTAGTGGTTAGCTGTCTCTCCCTCCTGATGGTTCATTTAGGCCTTTAGGTACTTTCCAACTTCCTTAATTAAAAAAAAAAAAATCACCCCTCGGTTTCTGGGAATTGTTCGTTCCATTTCTGGGACATGGTCTTTGAGAATTTTATTTCTTGGGGACTGGACTGTAAAAATTCAGCTGATTTTTATCTTTAGCTCCCATATTAAAACTTCTGATACATTTTACATACCTTGATTTAAATCGACAACAGACATAGACAAGAATTATCATGTTAAGAATTAATCTATTAGATCCTTTTTCTATACACTTCTTTTTTGAAGATTTAATTTGAAATTTACATATTATGTAGGACAACAATTCTTAACTTTGTTCTTGTAATGTAAAAATCCCTCTGGTAGAACTTGAAGCTACTAGATTAATGAAATAGAGTAAAACAGCAAGGTATGTTTTCTTATGAAACTCTGATCTTAGAATAAGGGCAGTGGGACAATAAGGTTCTATCACTTGGTGTTAATATATCCTGAATGATGACTTCATTATTTTCTAATATCTTCTCTATATATACAGTTATGACTTAGCAATAGAAACTGTTTTTGTTTTGTTTTGTTTCATTTTTTTTTTTTCGGGTCCCAGCTATTGAACCCAGGGGCACTTGACCACTGAGCCATATTTCCAGCACTTTTATTTTTATTTTGAGACAGGGTCTCATTAAGTTGCTTAGGGCCTCACTAAATTTCTGAGACTGGGTTTGAACTTTCTATCCTCTTGCCTTATCCTCCCAAGCTACTAGGATTACAGGTCTGTGCCACCATGCCAGGAGAAATAGAGTTTTGCATATAATTCAAAAAATAGTCTCATATATTGACATGTACATTTATTCCTGGTTTTTCAATCACTAAATCAATTTACTGTTATGCCTACAGTAATTTTCTCTATTTTAACATGTACACACACATACACACACACAACCTACAGTGCATATGTGAGGATTAATTTTTAAGCATCATGACATATTTTTGCTTCAAAATTTCAAGAACCGAAGGAAGACATAATCTTCAAGGACCTACTAGAATACCATTATAAAAATACTATATGTCAATTATCAAATATTTCTCTCATGTATTCTTGACCCAGATGTATTTCTGGAAAAAACAAAGAGGTGTGCTATATGCATTATAAGTGGCAGCAGATTTCCTTTGCAGAATTTTCTAGACAGTGCCCATGAAAACTGATGAATATAATTTCAAAATTATAATTCTTACAGGATATTTTTAGAATCTCCTATACTCCACATATCTTTAAAAACATACAGTCGAAAATTAAGTTCCTTATTTGAATGGGTAAGTAAAAGATTCTTTCATCTAGGGTTTTCTGCACACAGGAAGGACAAAGGTTTCCAAGGATCACTCACAGCGTGAAAGATCTTATTCATGTCTGACATAGCAGGTCAGAGTAAAAATATGGCAGATCCTTTTGTGGTTGGATTTTATTTTAAAGTAATTTTATTCTTCCTGGAAATATTTTAATTAAGAAATCTGAATAATCTTCTTAACTTCTTTTATAATAATATGATATTGACCCAGCAAAGAAAATCATAGGCCAATTAAGATATTTTACCCCTTTAGGAGTTGAATATTTTATGAAAAAGGGAATTGTTTTTAGGGGAGGTCTGTACCTAAATACGCAAATTTATATGCTGTAAATTTCCCACAAGTGCTGACTACTTAATCCTTTAACATTTAGCAATTCATCATTCATCACACTTATTTGGTTATATGACTGATCCTTTTTTTGTACTTGAGGTATACTGAAATTAGGTGACTTTTCTTAGCTGAAACATCAACTTGCAAAAATTCTAAAATTAGATTTTGGTACTCATTTTAAAGCATATTTTTATAGTTTCAAAATTTTATGTTTGCTAACATGCTAGGTATTTTATAAAATCTTGCCTTCCAATGATATTAAGCTACTTGTTCTATGGGTTTATTGGTGCCTCTGTTACAAATAGAGACAAAAACCAAGGGGAAGGAATGTATAAGTATGGAGAGAAATCACAGGGTTCATTCTAATATCCCCTGCACTCTCAGCAGTAATTTCCTGTCTAGTCTGCCTACAAACCTTACAGCAACAACCACAACACTTTCCTCATTATTTTTTTATGCTTATTAGGCATGTTATAATCAGGCCCTGAGAGAAATCACATAAACTACAATATAAGGAATGTTTCAAGAAATAAAATCATCCATCCAACAAGTGAAAACAGAACAAAAGTCCAGTCTAAAATAAAGTGAGCCTTTTCTAACTCCATTCTTTGTCTCTTAAAATTTAGTAGGAAAATTAAAATCAACCATACACGGACCAGAACTGACAATGCACCAAATTAAACTAGTGTATAAGGAGAACAAATTTGAATAGTTTACCCAAGATTCGGAGGAACAATGCTATAGACTTGAAATTAAAAAGAAAATAATAGAAAAAATAATAAGCCAGATGTGTTTGAACATGGAACTTACAATGTGGAGTCTAATTATCCAGGAGATTAACTAGAAAAGATCCACAGCTCTATGCACATTGACACAAAAGTAAAAATCTATAGAACTTATGCTATAAGCATTCAAATTGAACAAAATAACTAGGACTAAGGAGTTTTCAGATTTTCCATTCAAACAAAATATTAGAAGAAATTGATGCAGCATTTGTAGAGGAAACTTTTCTGACAGAAGAAATTTATATCAGATGAATAACCATTTCTTAAATCAAGAGAGAGATATCATCTAGTATTATAATGGTCAGAAGCTAGCATAACCCTTATACTTCCCCAAAATATTAATCAGTGATATTTCCCATCAAACTAGAAGGTAAATCAAAATAAATAAACCAAAGAGAAAATTTTGTTATCCAGGCACTACCAAGGAGAGTTAATATTGGTTGCACAAAATAATTTGCAAGTAATTAAAATTTTAAAAAAATTTATTGATAGAGGAGATACCATATGTTCATGTACCATAAGGAACAATTAACCCCACCATTATGAAGAATTGTAAATGCACAAATATAAAAAATGGAGAAAAAAGAATGATCCTTATTTTAAATAATAATGTAACTCAAATAATGTATTTTTAAAACTTCAAATAATTTCTTTAATTTAACTTTGCATATAATTAATTGCAAGCATTAATTAATCAGCTCCAATTATGTTTTATCTAATTCAAAGCAAGAATCATCATGTAAGAAATTTGTGTTAATACACAGAAACAAACCCACATACATGCAGTTATCTCATACTATTCAAAGGCGCCAAAAACATACATTGGAGAAAAGATAGCCTATTCAACAAATGGTGCTGGGAAAACTGGAAATCCCTATGTAGCAAAATGAAATTAAACCCCTATCTCTCACCCTGCACAAAAAATGAACTCAAAGTGGATCAATGACTTAGGCACTACACCAGAGACCCTGCACCTAATAGAAGAAAAAGTAGGCCCAAATCTCTACCATGTCAGCTTAGGAACTGACTTCCATAACAAGACTCCTACAGTATAAGAAGTAAAATCAAGAATCAATAAACAAGATAGAAATAAACTAAAAAGCTTATCCAAACTGAAGAAAACAATCAATAATGTGAAGAGAGAGCCTACAGAATGGTAGAAAATCTTTACCACATGCACCTCAGATAGAACATTAATTACCAGTATATACAAAAACTCAAAAACTTAACACCAAAACCAAATAACACAATCAATAAATGGACTAAGGAACTGAACAGACACTTCACAGAATAAGAAATATAATCTATCAACAAATACACGAAAAAATGTTCATTATCTCTTGTAATTAGAGAAATGCAAATCAAAACTACACTGAGATTTCATCTCACTCCAGTCAGAATGGCAATCATCAAGAATACAAGCAAAAATAATTGTCAGCAAGAATGTGGGGGAAAAGGTACACTTATACATTGCTGGTGGGACTGTGAATTGGTGCAACCATTATGAAAATCAGTATGGAGATTCCTCAGAAAACTTGGAATGGAATCACCATTTTACCCAGATATACTACTCCTTGGCCTATACCCAAAGAACTTAGAATCAGCATACTACAGTGACACAGCCACATCAATGTTTATAGCAGCTCAACTCACAATAGCTAAACTATGGAACCAACGTAGATGCCCTTCAACAGATGAATGGATAAAGAAAATGTTGCATATATACAAAATGGACCATTACTCAACTTTAACGAAGAATGAAATTATGGCATTTGAAGGTAAATGGATGGAACTGGAGAATATTATGGTAAGGGAAATAAGTCAATCCCAAAGAACCAAACGCCAAATGTTTTCTCTGATATGTGGATGCTAATTCACAATAAGGGGAGAGGTGGAGAATAGAGGTAATTTGATGAGACAGAAGAGGGAAAGGAGGCATGTGGATAGGAATGATAGTAGAATGCATTGGATATTATTACCCTATGCTCATATATGATTACATGACTTGCATGACTCTACATCATATACAACAAGAAAAATAAGAAATTATACTCAATTTCTGTGTGATGTGTCAAAATGCATTCTACTGTCATGTATAACTAACTAGAACAAATGAAAAAATATTCAAAAAAGAAATCTGTCTTAATCCTTTTTCAGGAAATTCTTACTTCTTGAAAAATTATAATTTCTCCCATAATTTTGCCTGTTCCTGAACTTTGTAAAAATGAAATTGCACATTAGTTACACTTTTTGTTCTTGTGAGTTTCATGCATATTATTATATACTTTAACTTTAGTATTGAGTAGTAAATTATTATGTTATCATTACAAAATATTTTGCTTGGTTCTCTTGCTGATGGATATTTTGTCTTTTTTCCCTTTTTGGTTATGAAGAAAGATGGTATAAAATTTTACCTATCATTAATTTGTTTGTTTGTTTGTTTGTTTTGCAGTGCTGGGGACTGAACCCAGGGCCTTGTGCTCACAAGGCAAGCACTCTACCCACTGAGCTACATCCCCAGCCCTATCACTAATTTTTGATCAGGGTCTGAGCCCATTTTTGATTGCTGTGATACCACAGACTGGGTTATTATAAAGGAGAAAAGTTTATTTTGGCCAATGGTTCTGGAATCATAGAATTCCAAAAGTAAGATGTTAGTGAGTGACTTTTGCTGCTTCAACTCATGAAAGAACACAGAAGGGCAAGTGCACACATGTGGAGGACAAGCACCAGGGGTGGACTTGCTTTACTATAGCTTGCATTCACTGTAACTATTCCATTCCCATGAAATGGGAGTCTCGTTTCCACGAAAAAGACATTAATGTCTTTTAAGCAACTAATAACCTCTTAAATACTCCAATATCTTTCAATAACACTGTATTGGGAATCAAATTTCTGTATAAGTTTTGGCAGAGACAAATCATATCCGAACCATAGCAGCCATATAGTTTGACTTATCTTTCAAAGATTACTGGGGATGCCATTACTGAGATGGGTGTTCAACTTTACAAAAAAAGAAAGTTCTATACTTTTCCAATGTTGTATGACTTTTTGCTCCAGCAGAATTTGAGAATTCCATTTATTTCATATTCTCACAATATTTTGGTAATGCAGTTTTGTTTTAAATTTTACTTATTCATGGAGAAGTTAATTTACATCTTATTAGGATTTCAGTTTACCTCTCCCCAGTGACAGTTGCTATCTGGCTTATAAAATGGGCATTCTTGGATTTGGCAACATTTTGTTTTCCAAAATCAAGCAAAGAATACTCATAGGAATTATTTTGGAAATTTTGGCAAGACCTGAGGTATAGAGTATGAATCTTCACCCTTATCTTATATTTTACTTTAAGAGGTAAAGAAAGAGGGAAGAAAAAGAGCTCTGGGCACTCTTGCCCTTTTTCTTCAAGGGCAATGGCTTTATTTATTCAAACTATTCAGTTTTATTTTAACTGTATTTCAATAAAACTGTTTCCTTCAATGAAGATTGTGCCCTTACGATCACCCATTTCTTCACCATTGTGAGTGCTTCTTGATCGTTATCACCGTTAATGGCAGTAGGATACAGTGACTCTCGTCTCCAGGGTACCCTTTCCTTTAAGCACAGTTCCTCAAAGTACTTTTCACTTAGTATTTTCCAGTGATTGAATTGTTTTTGTCTTTGATGAGATGTTACCATAATTATGATTCAATAAGTTTTAGGAAATACTTTCAAATTCATATAATTATGATAGCCTGAGTGATAAAGATAATTAATTATCTCACATTACAGCAATTCTAAGAATAAGAGAGTTATCACTATTCCTGCCTTCTTATATTGGAAAGGAAAATTTCCCTACATAGTGCCCAGAGCTCTTTTTCTTCCCTCTTACAGACCACAGTTGTGTTTCATGGCTATTGTTAATCATAAAGAAGGCTCAGAAAATAATTGCCAAGAAAAGGAAATGGAATTAAAATGATTGATTTTGCATGTGACCCTCTCCCAGAGGCTGCTGTTTCCCTCCCATGGCACTGTAGTATAACATGTTCTTTTTCTGGACTCTTACCATCATTTTTTGAGTGCTTTTTGAGGCCAAAGATGGTTTATAAGGAAGAATCTGAAGACAGCTGTGAACACTCTCTAAATCTATGGACCTTAAAGTTTCCACATCTCGTACTAGTCCCTGCTTATGCTGTACAAGCAATTAATTTAAAATCTAGCTGAATTGTTTTTATTAATGTCTGTTATCTGTTTAAGTTAAACTAGTGCCAGTCTCCTCTATACTTGAAAGTATCTGTCTCTATTGATTACTAGTTACTTGCTTGTACTGTGAAGTTAGCACTTTGATAGTTTCAAAAAATGCATGAAATAGAAGTTTGTGTTATCTTTTTGATGTAAGATTGGAATCAATACTCTTTATAAGTCTCAATATCCCAAGAAAAAATTGGAAGTCTACATCTCATGGTTTTTAAAAAATTTTAAATTTTAAACTGGGATTATATGTGGTAGAGAGGATGGATTCTATTATCTTTCTCTAAAAATGTCTTTCTCTAAAGAATGTGGTTTGGAGGGTGGGAAGGAGAGTCCCATTACTTTCTGGTCATATTGACTATGTGTAGTTAACTTCTACGTTTAATCACAGCAAATTTGTGGAAAAAAAGAAAAAAAAAAGGTTTTTTCCCAAGTCTCTCTAACATGTGGCTCAACTTGTAAACTTTACCTCCTGTGTGGGTTTTATTTCAGCTTGGACATGGTCTTGGACTTTATTATAGTACATCAAAGTTTACTCAAAGCACATTCTTGAGTACCTCCTTCGCCTGGTATGCCATCTAGTATCCAGGGCACAAGTGGGTTTCTTTCTTTTTTTGGCAGGGGACAGGGAGTAGAGGGGATTGAACTCAGGGGCACTCAACCACTGAGCCACATCCCCAGCCCTATTTTGTATTTTATTTAGACACAGAATCTCACTGAGTTGTTCAGTGCCTCACTATTGATGAGGCCGGCTTTGAACTTGCACTCCTCCTGCCTCAGCCTCCTGAGCCGCTGGGATTACAGGTGTGCATCACCACACCCAGTCGGTTAAGTGGGTTTCTTTACTGACTCACCTTAATTTTCTATATATAACTTCTGAGCAATCACACTTTAATAAGCTTTATCATGGTTTGCCTTGTGCTTGTGCAGCTCTGCATAGAAAAACACCACATAAACCTGGGTGGCAGATCACTTTCCACACTGTCTCCTCTTCTACATGCATCACAAAGATTCTAGCTGCTTCCAACAACAACCATAGACTGATCCCTGTGTTCTCAGATCACATTGACCACTGCTTTCTAATTGGAGAAAACTTTGCTGCACAAGGTCAAAACATTGTCTCCAAAAAGTCAACATAATTGTGGGTCTTTTGTTGCCATTTTCCCTTCTCTCAGGGATCACAATCTTTTACAGCCTATTATTCAGTCTGATTGCTGCTATTTACGGTGGGATGTGTAGTGTGATGCCAGAGAATTTATCAAACCCAGAAGTAGAACACTTTGTGTTTATTTTAACTGCATTTTCTTCTGTCATTGCCATTTAATCCAATTAAGTGATTTGTGCTTGTGTTGATTATGCTCAAGATTTTACATCAAGGAAGAAGAATGCCATCTTAGGAAATAAATTCAGTGTGAGTCTATTTGTTTTGTAGAATTGTTCACATTCTCTTTCCTTTTTGATCTTTTCCCTAGTTGTTCTTTACATTATTAGAAGTGAAGCATTGACGGCTCCACATATTGTTGTAGAACTTTCTGGCTCCTTTCATTTCTGTCAGTTTTTGGCTTCATATATTTTGGAACTGCCTTACTAGTTAAAAATGTAATGATTGTAATTATTATGCCCTTCTGATAGAGAAAAACTTTTATTATTACAAAATGTTCTTCATTTGTCACGACAGTTTTCTCCTTGAAATTCTTTTTAGTTTTGCATACCTATTTCAACTATCATTTGGATAATGAGTGCATGTGTATCTTTTTCTTTTATCCTTTACATTTTTACTTTCCATCTGTGACTTTTGCTCTATACTATATTCCTTATAACAAATATAGAGGTAGATCCTTTCTGTTTTTAACACGGCTTGCCAATCTTTATTTTTTTATTGTAGTGGTTGATCTTTTACATTTAATATAACTACTGATAAGATAGAAGTTATGTATTTTTATGTCGTTAGTGTCTGTTATATCTTCTTGTCCATCTGTCCACCATTACTGCCTGCTATGTAAAGTAAATTGTGTCTGGTATATTATTTCAATTCTGTTATTTTTTTCTTACTGCATTTTGTAGTTAGTTTTCAGTTATTATCTTTACATTATAATTAGCATCTTAACGTAAAATAGTGTTGCTTGCAATAACATCAACTTAATTTCAGTAGTATTAAGAAACTTGGTCCATAGTAACTGTGTTCTCTCTCCACTCCTTTGTGTTTTGTCCATCAAATTCCAGTTATGTTACCAGCCTATCAGCACAGTTTTATAATAATTGCTTTTCATTTTTGTATTTTTAATCTGATAGCAGAAGAAAAACAGATGAACACATATTCATATTGTTTTCTATATTTACCTATGTAGCTACCTTTTTTGGTGCTCTTCATTTTTTCAAGTGGATCTGAGTTACTGTTTAGTACATGAGTTGAGGAGGGCAGGTTCAGAAACTATGAGCTCTCTGTGTTTATATTGCAAGGCCTCAATTTTTCTTTAATTTTTTTCAGGACAGTTTTGCTGCATATGAAATACTTGGTTAGCTCTCTTTTTCTTTCAGCATTTAAAATATGTTATAGGTACTGCCTTCTCGCTCCCAATGCTTCAGAAGAGACATGAACTGTTAACTTTTATTGGTGATCTTTTAAACATAGGAGCTTGAATTTTTCATATCCCTTCTTCTCTTATCTCTTTGTAAATTCTTCATTGATTTTACTTAGCAAATTAACCTTCAAGTAAACAGATTATTTCTTCTGCCTGTTTAAGACATGCTGTTGAGTCTCTCCAGTTAATTTTTCATTCCATTTACTGTACTTTTTGACTTTAGAATTTCTATTTGTTTTAAAATTTTAAATATTTCTCTGTTGATATTCTCTATTTTGTGAGATATCACCTTCTTACATTCTTTTAATTTTTTTAGAAGTGTTTCCTCCAGTTCTTTACAAATATTTACAATATATATTATGGTTTGGATCTGGAATGTCTCCCCAAATATTGTGTGTAGAAAACTTGGTCTTCAATGCAACAATGTGCACAGGTGGGACCATGAGGACTCTAATCACCTCAGTGAATTAATTAGTCCATTTAATGGGTTAATAATTTCAATTGGATGGACTACTGGGAAAAGGTGGAAGCCATAGGCAGGTGAGGCATGGCTGGAGGACTGTGGGTGTACCTTTGGGACTGTATCTTGTTCCTGGGCCTTTTCCTCTACTCTTTCTCTCTGGTTCCTGACTGCCAAAATGAACAACTTTCCTCCAACGTCCTTTCTGCATGATGTTCTACCTTTCTTCAGACCCAAAGCAATTGAGCCAGCTGAACAGAGACTGAAATCTCTGAAACCATGAGCCAAAATAAAATTTTCCTGATTTAAATTGTTACTCTCAGACATTTTAGTCATACTGATAAATAGCTGACTGGCACAATGTACAATATAGACAAATAAAATTAATGCTTTGTCTTGGGAATTCAACTATCCTCTAGTCCAGTTTTATTTTACTGCTTCATTTTCTGTGTATGGGCCATATTTCTTATTTATTTACATTTTCACATTTTTATTGAAAACTGGACTTTTAGAGTGATATGCTAGGGCAGGTATGGAAATCATAATCCCCTCTTCCCCAGTATTTTTGGTTATTGTACTTGTTGCTGATTGTTAATGTCTGTCTTGGACTAATTATAGAATGCTTGTATTCTCTGTCATGTGCAGCCTGTGAATTTTGTCGCATGCTTAGTTATCAGCTGATTGAACTGGTATTTTCTTGAGTGCTTTGAACAAGTAAGTCTTCCACATTTAACAGAAGAATTGGGTGTGCATTTTTAGCACATCTTCAACAATCCAACATTCAAAACTCCTCCTTAGCCTTTACTTCCTGCTTTTAAAGGGACATAGGATCAGCCAGAGATGAGAGGTTAGGGCCTTTTCAGAGAGGCATATGTGTGTGGTGCTCTATATTCCAAGGAATGTGGCATCGTTTTGCGAAGTTCCTCATAGAACTCTTCTTGCTTAGATCTCTCTTTCATTTTTTATTGACCATGTTCTTTTTTCCCCTGCCTGGTATATCCTCCAGCAGTTTTGAAGGTAAATGATTGCCATTTGTTTTTGACAGACATCATATGAAAAGGGCTTTTATCAGGGAGTGAGTCCTGGGACAGATCAAATAACAAGCCTTATGGATAAGGTCATCCTCCCTTTGCTGTGGATGAAGTTTTGAAGACCTGTAAACCTGGTCTGCCCTTTTCAATGGTTTCTGTACTGAGAGTTTTCAGAATGGTCATGGTGGCAAGGGTGCAGCTTTTCAAGGATCTTATGGTCCTGGGGAGTGAGAGATGGGAATAGAAAAAGCTAAAGGCCATTAAGCTCTTAGTTCTTACTGAAAATAAGTAACTTTTCTTGATATAATGATCCTTGGACTATTGCAGGCCTTTGATACACATTTACAGTTTTAAAAAAGGCAGTTTTCTCAAAATTTTTTCCATTTTCATGTTACTTCTGATAAATGGATTGTCAAAGATCCTTACTTTGCCATTCTATAAAAGCCCTACATCAAAATATTGAGATTTAGATTAAAATAACAAATTGCACTGCATGTGATGGCACACACCTGCAGTCCCAGTGGTTTGGGAGGAGGTGGGAGACTGAAGTAGGAGTATTGCACATTCAAAGCCAGGCTAAGATATTTAGCAAGACCCTAAGCAACTTGGCAAGAGCCTGTTTCAAAATATAAAAAAAAGAAGGGACTGGGGAAGTAGTTTACTGGTGAGTACCCTTAGGTTCAATTCCTAATACTAAAAAAAAAAAAAAAAAAAACGCATTAAAACACCCTGAGTAAGACTGCCTACAAATGAATCGAGAAACTTCTTCAATCCTTATTTGTTTAGGGAATTGAGTTAATAGTCAAAAACATTACCATGAAAAAATGCAGGTCCAGACTGCCTACTGAGGAATTACTTCAGATGAAAAATATTCAGCCAAAAAAATAAAATGAACACAATGGTTCAAAGCTTCCAAGATCATACAAACTCTTAAAATAGAAAACAGAGATTACTCATAAGTATTGATTTATGAAGTCATCATAATCTGACATCAATATTAAGCAAGGACAACACAAAGAAAAATTTCAAATCTGATCTCACCATTGAACATATATGCAAAAATCCTAAAATATGTTAGGAGTGAAAAATTAATGTAAAATAAGAAATTCAATAAGATAAATTTTCCACAATAACTGTTGAAAATAAAAAATACAAAATCATTTTCACATAGGTAATAAAAGTCACTTAATAAAATTCAACCATGCAAGGTTTAAAAATAATCCATAAAAATTAATAAGATTAGTTTATTCTGATAAAGATCATATATAATAAAATCTGTAGCACACATTATTTTTAATATTGAAGCTTTGAAAATAATCTGTTTGAGATATGTATGATCATTTCTGATAGTTTACTCAATATCGTAGTCAATGTATTAGACCAAAGAAGTCATAAATTAGGAATGAGCAATACCATCTGTCATTATTGGAGATTACATAACTTTGCATATAGAAAATAGCTAATAAAATACTAAAATTAATGAGCTTAGGAATCAACATAGTACTTATTTTTAATTCTATACATTTCAGCAACAACAACAACCAAAAAACTCTTCAAAATTTTACCAGTGTAAAATTTTTCATGTACCTAAAATAAATCTTATACTAGATTTGCAAGGTCCTAATACAGAAAAATGAAAAACTATATTAAAAATATTTAAAATATATATGCATAAATGCATGTATTGAATGTTAGTCTATATCATAATTACATAATTTCTAGCACTTTAGATGTTATTCAGTACAATCTTAATCAAAATCTAATCTATTTTGTGAAAATCAATTAAATTTTTATGAAAATTCAAAGGTCAGAATACCCCAATGATTCTTTGAGAATAATAAGAAAAATGAAGGAGTTGCACTATTAGAAAATAAGAAATTCTCTTTTCTGTAGTAAATAAGGTTTTGTCATATTGATTGACAGACTAATGAAACAGAGCAGATATCTCAGAAAATGATCTACATACTTTGGACATTTGCTGTATAGCAGAGGTTGTATTGTGGTGCTATGGGTAAAGGCCATTTATTTTAATTGATGAAGCTGGAAAAATTTGAACTCACACAGACAAACAGCAGAAAAAGAAAAGAGATTCATGAATCATTAAAAATACAAGCAAATCTAAATAATTTGCAAATATAATTATATACAAGAGAGGAGAAAATAAACTATAAAAATCATTCAGTACTATTTGTCAGTAGTAAAACGAAGCTTAAAACCTCAATGATTTAAAATGACACACAATAGGAGAGGAACAATTTAAAATTCTGACAAAACTAACCATTAGCAAGTATGTAGAACAACAGAAATTCTTATATATTATTATTCAGAACCTAAATTGTAACACCATATGTAAAATCATTTGTTATTATCTAATGAACTCACTAATCACAGTGTAATCCAGCAATTCTGTTCCAAAGTTCACACATGATTTCTCGGGATACATGGGACAAAAATGCACACAAACACATTGCTTGTAAGAGATCCAAATAAAAAATAACTCAAAGTTCCATTAACATTAAATGGACACAAGAGGATATTATCCAAAGTAGAAATAGATGAACCTTAGTGATATACATTAGCCTATTTGTTTTGTAAATAAAATGCTTTGTAAAAGAAATATGTCAGGAAGAATATATACTAAGTGACTACATGTATATACAGTTTAAAAAGTGGTAAAACTTCTTTCTATTGTATACATAAATGAAAAGTCATTCTAAATACAATGTATAAGAGTATCTAGAAATTTTAGTCAAAATAATTGCACAACACAGGATAGCGGTTACCTGTACAGAGGGGATGAAGTAGATATGAAGAAGAGAGGAACACAGTTTTTGAGTGTAGCTTCCAGTGTTCTATTTTTGAGCAGTTTGGTGATTACCTGGAAGATTGTGACTATTTGCTCTTCTGTACATGATATTTTATGCACATGTGTTTTCACCTGTGTAGTGCATTTTACCATGAAGTCAAAAGTGACAAGATAGGATTATAAAATTAGCTGACTCTTAGCAATCAAGTCATGATAGTATGAGGGTTTATCATATTATTTCTTAAAGGGAAAATAGAATTTGTGGTTACAATAGTTATTTCAGTAGACATAAACAATAATAAAAGATATTTTCTATGGAACGGATTTTATTCCCACTATTTTCTAAATTGTCATCTGCTCCCTGATTCTATATCATCTCCTGCTCTCTTTTCTCTGCACTTTTTACCCAGAGATCCTGTTCGCCCCATCTCACTCATCTTTGGCCTCCCATCATTTTTCACCTGTGGAATAAGCATTTCAAACTTCTTCACTTTCCCCTTTCTAATCAACCTCTGTCATTTTCTTTCTGCTTTCAAGCATTTGCAGTGATCCTTGAAATACTTTGGTTTGACTCATTTACCCTCTCCACTTACTGTTCTCATTTTGTTTTCTTTTCAATTCTAAATACTTGGAGTGTGTATTCTTTTCCTGCTACCTCACTTTAGTTTTTCCTGAGCTGATTCTAAATTGGTTTTGCCTGAGGTCACACATATAATGGTGTCCAATGACCTCTTCAAAAGCATCTCCAATGCCCTCTTCTCTCATAAACTGTCTTAATGTTTGAACTACAAATAGCATAGTGAGTCACTCTTTCCAACTTTTAGCCTTTCTCCCCAGGTTCAGTATTTATTCACTGTTTCTTTCTGACCTGCCTTTTGTACTTTTTAAAAATAATTCTTCCTCGGAACTTTCTAATTAAAATGAGAAACCAGTGCTTTAACTTTAAATCTCAGATCTCCTCATTATACTTTCTCTCTTAGTTAATCCACCTTTGGATTTGTCAGTTATGTAGTATTGATCTACTTATTTTCTTTTTTCACTTTTTAAAAAATCTCTAGAAAACATATCTCTTCTTATCATCTGCAAAAAAAGGGATATTTTTCCTTTTGCTCTCTGTGTTTCTTTTATACTCTATATGCAAGTAATAATGGAGTTTTTCATTTTCATTTTCATCAGAGTAAAACATATTAAACTGAAATTGCTGAGTATGATTGTATCAATCATAGTTCATGCTGACTTTCTTTAATTAGCTAAAGACCAGCAACAATATACTGCAGTTAAAACAAAACAAACAAAGAAACAAAAAACAAAATAATCCCTCCAAACCTCAGTGGCTGATAATAATGAAGGTTTATTTCTATGTTTCTATAATGGATTGGCATAAGCCTTGCTTCATATTTTCCTTAGTCCAAAATTAATTGACACAAAAAAATAAAACCTGAAACACTGATATTATTGCAGCACAGAAAAGGTAAGATAAGACCAAATGGATAACAAGCTGGCCCTTAAGTCATCAGTTTTGAGATGGTTTTACTTACGTTTCATTGGCCAGGGCCAATCAAGTATGGAATATGGAATCCAAACTAACATAATGAAGTCATCTAAAACACAAATATTTTAGATTCAAGAAGAGTCCCTCTCAAAACACTTCCAAGTGAAGCAATTCATGTATGTGGGAAGGCTGTGTGACCCATGGTTAATTAGGCCTCAGATTTCTCAGATTGGTTCCATTCTGTTGCCTAACATGGGCCCTGTCATCACCTGAATGACTGAAACCGAGTCACTATGTCCAGAGGACACACAGTGGAAGCTGGAAGATTGGATGGGAAACATACATTCTTAAGAGTTGGTCCTGGTTCATTTTATTGCTATTCACATTTCATTGATATGAAATTAATCACAAGATTTTCATAAAAAGTATTGAGATTTTGGTTGCGACTATAATATAATTATATATAAAATTATAAGTAAATTATATAGTTGAGATGATTATATGTATATAAATTTGGTGGAAATGATATTAGTTTTCCAAGCCATCACTATACCCTATCTTTCCATTCATGTGTACATGTTTTAAATGACACTCAATTCTTTAGGCCACAGCAAACAGGGATGTTGGGAAGTTCCACTTCACAATTTTGGAAGAACAGAATGAATTCTTAGTGATTCAATGAAAACATCAGCCAAACAAGAAAAAATAAAAGGTAAACTTTATTTCACTTGAATGTATAATTTCAGGACCTATAACTTCTTATATTGAGTTTCCAATATAATATACCAAGGAAAATGGATACTTTGGAATATAGAAAGCACTCAGGCATCATATCCAACTCATCATTTTAATTTCTATCCCAGAAGATCTTGTTAAGTATGAATTCTTGAATATGTATATTGTCACTATTTCCTTTAAATACTATTATTTTTATTTTAAAAGATAAAATGTTAAAAATATGCATTTAATTACGTTTACTTTTTTGAAATTTTGTGCATCATATTAATTGGATAATAAAGTTTATAATCAAAATGAATGAATGTCACTAAAACTGAATATTAATGTATCATTGCTTTCCCGGTTTCTTTAGTAATAATTTCAAAGTTCTTTGCAGCCAAAATGACTTAAAATTCCTTTTTTTATTAATTTATTAATTTCCTCAATATTTCCAAAACTTTTTTACTTGCATTTATATTTTATATCCTGACTTCTTGTACACTGGAAGTAATTTCTCCTTCCAGAATCCCACTGGACTTTCCTCTAAGAACTTAAATGTGGTCTTACAAGTTATATTCTTAACCCTTAAAACATGTCAATATTAATATTACAACATATTTTTACATTTCTCTTTAAACTTTTCAAAACAAATTTTCATATATTATTTGACTGCATTTATCACCCCACTGTACCTGCATATCTGGGAATTATGGTTTTTGTTTCTAAAATAGCTATGTAAATCCATAGTAGAAACTGCTAATATTTTTAACAAAAATATAAACAACAATTAATAAAATGAAATTCATCTATTAGTGACAAACGTTCCAAAAAGTCAATATTTGGATGTACCCATTACTGTTTTTATAGCCAGTTTCCAGAGAAAGTAATGTTGCCTATGTAATAAAATTGTAAACAGTAACATAAATCAGCATAAACACATTTAGGCATTATCATAAAAGTACTTAGTGACACATTAATTCCAAAAGCCACTTTTTCAGCTGTATCTCTGACAAAAATGAAAATGGCAGAAAATATCTGAAGCTTTTGTCTCTGCCATACTCATTTACTCAGTAAACGAACTGCAAAGCAATGACATTAAGGCAGCTTTTCTATATTTAACCAGGAATAAAGAATCCATTGAAAGTAATAAGCCTTTGTGATTTTCTAATCTAATTGCCATCAATGTTCTGAAAGGGAAAATAATTTAATAAAGGTTTATATGTAGCTGAGAAGGAACAATGAAAATTATCAAGAATTGTTGGAACATTTCTCATTGTGAAAGTTTCTGGGAGTACACTTACTGTGTAAACTAATATAAAAACATACAGTGGTTGCTTGATAGAGGCTTCTACAAGCTGGAGAGTTTAGACTCACAGAAGGATAACTTTCTTGCAAGAAGCACTTACTTTGAGAAGAAATTAATTATCCACTTTTTGCTGACCTCTAGTGAAGGCTTCAATAAAGGATAGAACAGAGATAATAAAGAGAAATAGAAGACATGCTTTACTTAAATATAGATATTTCTAAAATATCTCTAATTTATTAATTGATTCTCACTAACTCTGAAAATGAGCTAATAATATAGCATGTTCTAAGCTTTATCCCATGTGAATTAGAAATGTGTAATATTTTAAATATTTTCATACATATTTAATATTTAGTGATAATTTAGAAAAAATATCCCAAA
This sequence comes from Glaucomys volans, assembly GCA_020662805.1. Classification (NCBI taxonomy): domain Eukaryota; kingdom Metazoa; phylum Chordata; class Mammalia; order Rodentia; family Sciuridae; genus Glaucomys; species Glaucomys volans. Next base: position 505,163 of record JAJEJO010005801.1, read on the forward strand.
GAATGAGTTTAAATGTTGATGGTAAACACTCCAAGAATCAAGCACTGATAACACCAACATTTTCACGTAAAGACTGTAAAATTTTAACTTTTTGTTTCTATTTTTAGCACCACCCATGAGCAATTTGTTGATCTTGGAATACTTGGAAGGAAATCTATGAAAGAAAAATACGAACCAAAAATTATATATATACATATATATGTATCTCTCTCTCTCTCTCTCTCTCTCTCTCTATATATATATATATATATATCTTCATTCTATAGTTCTGTTCCTAATATTATGTTTAGAGTACTTTCCAGTTAATTTTTTCTTCCACACTAAACAATTAGCTGTCTCCTTTGAAGAAACATTTTCTGTTCAACTGTTTCATTCTCATGGACACCACACAAGTTACCTTAGGTTCTGCTCCTTATTTGAATCAATGATACAATGGCCTCTGCCTTTTGATCTGACTCAGTGTCACCCAATCCCTAAAATGTCATCTGCAGTGTCTTTGTATTGTAAAAATACTAAAAATCAGTCCTGTTATTTTCTATACAAGATGACCTTCTACATCAGCAATCCTTCATGTTTATCACACATGTCCACATGTAATTTTTCTCATAATTTGGGGGAGGATTTCAATATCTTAGAAATTTTTACACAAATTCTTATGACAACTACTAATAAATACCATTTTATTCTTCAGGCAATCAAATCGTTTTTTCTTTTCTTTTTTTTTTTTGGTGCGGAGGATTGAACCCAGGGCCTTATGATTGCAGAGCAGGCACTCTACCAACTGAGCTATATCCCCAGCCCTCAAATCTTAATGTTCATTATCCTTTCTCTGTATAATTTTCAGTGGAAAAGTGGAAAGGTTTCAGATTATCTTTAGACTTCTATGGGAAACCTAATTCTGGCCTTGTTGATCCTCTTTACTGTATCTTCTAGTGTATTATCTTTTATTTTAATTTATTTTTTATTCACATAGTTCATATAATCTTACATTTAAGTACATAGGGTAGTACTGTCTGTCTCAGTCTACTATTTTTCCTGCTCCCATCCCCTCCTGTCCCATTTTTCTCCACACCATCCATACTTCCTCCATTCTTTCCTATCCTCCCCATAACCCCTGGTACCCTTCCACCCCACCCCTGTTAGGTATCAGTGTCCACTGGTCAGAGAAAACATTCTGCCTTTGGTTTTTTGGGCTTGGCTTATTTCACTTAGCATGATATTCTCCAACTCCACCCATTTACCGGCAAATGCCATAATTTTATTCTTTTTTATGGCTGAGTAATATTCCATTGTGTATATATACCACAGTTTCTTTATCCATTCTTCAATTGAAGGGCATCTAGGTTGGTTCCACAATCTAGCTATTGTGAATTGAGCAGCTATGAACATAGATGTGGCTGCATCCCTATACTTTGCTGATTTTAAGACCTTTGGGTATAAACCGAGGAGTGGGATAGTTGGGTCAAATGGTGGATCCATTCCAAATTTTTTGAGGAATCTCCATACTGCTTTCCAAAGTGGCTGCACCAATTTGCAACTCCACCAGCAATGTACAAGTGTGCCTTTTTCCCCACATCCACGCCAACACTTGATATTGCTTGTATTCCTGATAATAGCCATTCTAATTGAAGTTAGATGAAATCTTATTGGCACCAAGATAGACAGATAGACCAATGGTACAGAATAGAGGACCCAGAGTCAAACCCACATAAGTACAGTTATCTCATACTAGACAAAGGTGCCAAAAACATACAGTAGAGAAAAGATAGCCTCTTCAACAAATGGTTCTGGCAAAACTGGAAATCCATATGCAGTAAAATGAAATTAAACCCCTATCTCTCACCCTGTACAAAACTCGACTCAAAATGGATCAAGGATCTAGGAATCTCGACCTGAGACTCTTCACCAAATAGAAGAAATAGTAGGCCTGAATCTTCTTCATATTGGCTTAGGACCAGACTTTCTCAACAAGACCCCCAGAGCACAAGAAATAAAAGGAAGAATCAATAAATGGGATGGGTGCAAACTAAAAAGCTTTCTCTCAGCAAAAGAAACAGTCAAGAATGTGAAAAGAGAGCCTACAAAGTGGGAAAAAAATCTTTTCCACACACACTTCAAACAGAGCACTGATCTTCAAAATTTATAAAGAACTTACAAAACTGTACACCAAAAATGCAAAGAGCCCAATCAATAAATGGGCTAAGGAACTGGGCAGAGACTTCACAGAAGAGGATATACAGGCTATTAACAAATATATGAAAAAGTGTATTATGTTTTATTTCATTAATTTATGGTTTTTTTCCTTAATCTTTCTGCCTTTCACTATTACTTTGTGTTTATTAGTTTTTGTAATTTTTTAAATAGCTAGTCTATTAATCTATACTATCAATCTATACTGTAAGTCTAAAAATGTTTTATACCAAATCTATAGATGTTTTGTTACTTTCCACTTTTAAATATTTCCAAATTTCAATCATGTTTTCTACATAAATGAGACATGAATATGAAGTTTCTTAATTTCCAAAATACATAATATTATTACTCTAATCTTTTTTTAATGAAATTATTTCATTATGGGCAAATGGCATTGTATGAGTTAAATGCTATTCTTCATAGAAGTCTCCTATATGGCATTATTTTTAATACATACAATATTTTGAATTTTCTTGGAAATATTTGAGTTATGCAGTGTTGAGTGCAGTTTGCTATGTATATTTACTAGGTCGAATCTGTTGTATTATTAAACTCTTGTTTATTACATTTTTCATTTTTTTTAATCGGGTGGTATATAGAAATCTATTCCTAATGATAATGGATTCCGGTTTTAATAACACTTCAACTACATAGATATGTGTGTGCGCATGTTCTATTTTTGTATATACTTTATTTTATGTATATAGTAACTGAATTATTATAAATTATTAGAAAAGTGGATTTTTCTAATTATGAAGTAATTGTTTTTAAAACAATGTCCGTTTTATTTCCTGTTTATATAACTAGACTCATTTTATTTTGTAAAGAATCTGCAATAGATGTGTAGCTTATGTACTTCTATGTTTAGGGTGTATTTATATTTTTAACTTTCCCCATATGCATCTTAAATATGAATTTTTAGACATTTCTGCCTTTCTTACAAAGTCCAGTCTGACACTGGTTACTTTTACATGTAAGAGTCTCATTACACTTATTGTTGTTTTTTACATTGTTATTTATCTTGACTGATTTTTTTCTAATTTCTTAATTTCTTTTGGATTTCAGAAGTTTATTTTCTTATTGTTTTTAAAATTTGTTCTATTATTTTGAGATTTATACATTCTTCTTGGAAAGCTACCCTGTGCTTTAGAATACTTTAACCCCTTCCTCACTTGCTAGCTGCAATGTTCTTATCATAGGTTTTAATTTTATCTATTTTTTTTCTGTGTAAACACCATATGTCGTTATTTTTGTTGTTTTGTTCTATCAAATATTTCAGAACTTCATTTGTTTTATTGGTAAAATTATATGGGTTTATCTTAATAGTGTCACCTGAAAACTTATCATAAATGCCTCTAGTCCTCTCTTTAGCTTTTGAAATAAAATTTAAATATATATGTGCAGTATTGAAATTTAAATGGTAGTATAAAATATTTGAAAATAGTAGCAATAAGCTGAATCCCAGAAATCCTATGCCTATCTTTTCTCCAGTTCTTAATCCCACTTTCAGAGGTAAATGTATTCAAATATTTTTTTCTAGTAATTCCACATAAATTTCTAAACTATATTCTTCATTTTTCAATTTTCTCAGGAAAACCAGCATTTGCAATCTTTTATCTCCTCCTACAATATGATTTCTTTCTTTCCATTCTCCGTCTATACAACAACATTTCTCTTTTGCCTGGTGCCTTTTCTCCTGTTTTCTCTCTCCTTGGGATTGATATGATTTTTTTATTTTACTAGTCTAGTTTTCAGGCAATTATGTCTTTATTTCTCTTTTTAGCTTTGATCTCCTCTCTAAGTCTTTGCCATTTTCTATATATCTTCACCACGTCACAGGCAAAGAGAGTATCGTGCAGGTTCAAGAAAATACACATCACAGAACATCTGAAAATGTGATTAAAGTCTGGTGGAGGTTACTGAAAATGGGATATGAGGGAGCTGTCAAAGCTAAATTGTGAACAGTCTTAGATGACCTACTCAGGGTTGTAGACTACAACAATGGAAAAGGAAATAATCAGTGGAAAGGCAATGAAGAATTCTCAGTATTCTCAGAATTCTCATGATCCTTTTGACCTCTAGGAATATCACTTGCTGGTATCAAGAATGGGATGCAGCAGGCAGAAACAAAAAAATTGTATAATTTACAGCAATCAATGAGAGTGTTTATGGAAGGTTTAATAGTAGTAACTGGGAGATTAGAGGAAAAACATCTTCGTAAGTTGTGTGAGTTATGTAATCAAATTTTAATGAAAATTGGCAACTGATTAAAAGTAACAAGTAAGTGAGAGAGAAAAATCAAAGATTAGTGTCACAACCTGCATGACAGTTAATAGAGGAAACCAGGCAAGGGGCAATGGGGGATTAAAAATAAAAAAACAGATACACATATAGACAAAAAGTTGGAACCCAGTGGGCACCACACTTGGATGGAATGCAGTGACCATGAGTCAGCTGGGCACATTTATTATATAAGTTTTGTCATAGAAAGGACTATTGTGGGAAAGTTTTTGCAAAATAAGGTCATGAATATGAGCAGCACAATTATGAATATCAGCTTGTGCCCATATCTTTCTACCCTGGAGAAGCTGTCAGCTGAAACTCAAGGTTAAAAACTGAATAGCTCTGTGGGTGGCACAGAGCCTCCTATTGAACAGGGTGTCACCATAGCATCTGGGCTACCTTGATCAGCACGTTGGCATGGAGAGTTCTCCAGAGAGGAGAACAGAGCAGTTTCAAAACTCATAATTCTGTTGCCACCCCCAACAGATTAGTGCCAGGAAACATTTGTTTATTCCCTTGAAAGTAATAGTTCTCCAATACCTGGTTTAAGCTACAAATGGAATTGTGGTGACATTACCTGAGATGGGCACAAAAAGACAGCATGTTTAAATAAGAAGATGAAGTGTTCAGCTTTGGATATAAAAGTCAAAAGTGACTAATTTTCTTAGTTTCAACACTCCAGCTCTAGAATTCAATGTAGGTCCAAAACATGTCTATGGAAAAAATTGCTACTCTCTGAACACATGCCCAGACTTTGATTGATATTATAGATCTCATAATTTATAATAATTATAGTAACAATGCAAATTGGCTTCATTTCAGGAAAACAAAATGCAATAACATATACTTTGTGGGAAATTAACTATATGACAGTAATAGCTCTCAAATGTTTCTTTAAATAAGTAGTTGCAGAAAGGCAGACTGCAAGATATATCTGAATGCTCTAAATCTTGAAAAAGAAAGACATGTTTGTTTGTTTTAATTTCTGGGCTTACAGGAAATAAAAGTCTGCTCCAGGTATCCCTTCCTTTATGATGTAATTAAATATAGAATCCCAGAGCTACAAGCAGTTAGCATGGAGGAGATGACATCCTTTGGGCAAGACAGTGCTGGTATTTCTGTTGGTGTTCTGTTCTTTGATTCAGAACTTTGGCAAGGTGGGAAGATTGAACTTGATAGTCTTTCCTTAGCCAAGATTAAAAGAACAGAGAGGAAAATCAAATATCCAAAAAAGATGAAATTACCACACAGAATAATTTTCAAATAAATAAATAAAATAGATCTGGAAATGTAAAAGTGTGCTTCCTACTTGTGTTTTAATGCTACTAATATGTCTGAGAGAAAACACATACTGGGTAATAGGTCTTATTTATAGATAATCCTTTTCCCAGTAATTTCTCCTTAATGATTAATTTTTAAAGGGTTTTCTTCCTATTCTGAAAGTGAAATGTGGGAGAAAAATATTTTCTTTAGAGCCAATAAAGCAATTTCATATTACCTTTTCCTTTCTCGGCTCTGTATAGCAAAAGCCTTGCAGTAATGTTGAGTAGCATTACATTTCTGCTTTTCCTTTTGGGGATATTTTTGTTTTTCATTTAACATGTCAGGCTAGAACAAAAGCCACTTCACAGAACCAGATTTTAGTTCATCTTCTCATGCTCTCAGCCTGTTATTCTGCCTGCAGTTCTACTCAGCAAAATAAGATAAAATATGCTGAAAATTTACAATTTATAGACATTAACCATTTGATTGCCTTCATTTTCTTAATTCATTCTGCATGAAGGAATATTTGACCAATTTCATCTTGGGAATTTGTTTTCAATATGAATTGACAAATGTTTTCTAATTTAAAATGTCCTGGAATTGGGGGAAGGGGAGGAGGGAGAGAAGTGGACTATAATGGTGCCAATATTTTAATCATTTATTTTTATTTTTTCAATTCTTTTTTTATTTGTTCTAATTAGTTATATATAATGCATTCTGACACATCATATATATACATCATATATATACACACATATATATATGGAGTGTAACTTCTCATTCTTCTGGTTTTACGTGATGTAGAATCACACAGGCTGTGTAGTCATGTATGTTCTTAGGGGAATAATGTTCAATTCATTCTACTATTGTTCCTATCCCCAAACTTCCTCCCCTCCCTTCATTCCCCTTATCAAAAGTACCTCTATTCTTCCCTAGCCACCCCCACCGTTGTGAATTAGCATCAGAGAAAACATTTGGTTCTTGATTTTTGGGATTTGTTTATTTTGCTTAGCATAATATTCAACAGTTCCATCCATTTACCTGCAAATGTCATAATTTCCTTCTTCTTTAAAGCTGAGTAATATTCCACTGTGTATATATACCACCATTTCTTTATCCATTTGTGTGTGGAAGGGCATTTAGTTGGTTCCATAGTTTAGCTATTGTGAATTGAGCCAACATAAAATATTAAACATTAAACATTAAACATTGATTAACATTAATATTAAATGTCAATGTGGCCATGTCACTGTGTTATACTGATTTTAAGTCTTTTGGATATGAACAGAGGAGTGAGATAGCTGGGTCAAATGGTGGTTCCATTCCAAGTGTTCTGAGGAATCTCCATAATGCTTTCCCATAATATTTGAATCAATTTGCAGTACCATCAGCAATGTATAATTGTACCTTTTCCCCCACCCTCACCAACACTTATTCTTGCTTATATTCTTGATGATCATCATTCTGACTGGAGTGAGGTGAAATCTCAGTGTGTTTTTTTTTTTTTTTTATTTATTATTGATTCATTGAACACAAATGGAGTACAGCTATTGTTTCACTGGTTGTACACAAAGTAGAGTCACACCATCTGTGTGTTCATACATGTACACAGGGCAACGGTATCTGTCACACATTCTGTTATTATTTTTACCCCCACCCGCCCCCATCCCTCCCTTCCCTCTATGCTATCTATCATTCCTCCTTTCTTCCTACCTCCCCCCCCCCCCCCCATTATTCATCATCATTCATTTATCAGTGAGACCATTCGGCCTTTGGATTTTTGGGATTGGCTGATCTCACTTAGCATAACAGTCTCCAACATCATCCATTTACCTACAAATGCCATAATTTTATTCTTTTTTATGGCTGAGTAATATTCCATTGTGTATATATACCACAGTTTCTTTATCCATTCATCTACTGAAGGGCATCTAGGTTGATTCCATAATCTGGCTATTGTGAATTCAGCAGCTATGAACATTGATGTTGCTGCATCACTGTAGTAATCTGATTATAAGTCCTTTGGGTATAGGCCAAGGAGTGGGAGAGCTGAGTCAAATGGTGGATCCATTCCAAGTTTTCTAAGGAATCTCCACACTGCTTTCCAGAGTAGCTGCACCAACTTGCACTCCCACCAGCAATGGATGAGTGTACCCTTTTCCCCAGATCCTCGCCAACACCTGTTGTTGCCTGTGTTCTTAATAAAAGACATTCTAATTGGGGTAAGATGAAATCTTAGGGTGGTTTTGATTTGCATTTCTCTTATAATGAGTGATGTTGAACATTTTTTCATATATCTGTTGATTGCTTGTAGATCTTCCTCTGTAAAGTGTCTGTTCATTTCCTTGGCCCATTTATTGATTGGGTTATTAGTGTTCTTGGTGTAAAGATTTTTGAGTACTTGGTAGATTCTGGAGATTAGTGCTCTATCTGAAGTGTGTGTGGCAAAGATTTTCTCCCACTCTGAAGGCTCTCTCTTCACATTGCTGATTGTTTCCTTTGCTGAGAAAAAGCTTTTTAGTTTGACTCTATCCCAATCATTGATCCGTGCTTTTATTTCTTGCACTTTGGGAGACATGTTAAGGAAATCTGGTCCTAGGCAAACATGATGAAGATTTGGACCTATTTTTTCTTCTATTAGGTGCAGTCTCTGGTCTGATTTCTAGGTCCTTGATCCACTTTGAGTTGAGTTTTGTACAGGGTGAGAGATATGGGTTTAGTTTCATTTTGCTGCATATGGATTTCCAGTTTTCCCAGCACCATTTGTTGAAGAGGCTGTCTTTTCTCCATTGCATGTTTTTGCCTCCTTTGTCAAGTATGAGATACCTGTATTTATTTGGGTTTGTCTCTGTGTCCTCTATTCTGTACCATTGATCTACCTGTCTATTTTGGTACCAATACCATGCTGTTTTTGTCACTATTGCTCTGTAGTATAGTTGGAGGTCTGGTATTGTGAAACCCCCTGGTTCGCTCTTCTTGCTAAGGATTGCTTTAGCAATTCTGGGTCTCTTATATCCTCCAAATGAATTTCATAATTGCTTGCTCTATTTCTATGAGGTCCGTCATTGGGATTTTAATTGGAATTGCATTAAATTTGTATAGCGTTTTTGGAAGTATGGCCATTTTGACAATATTAATTCTGCCTATCCAAGAACATGGGAGATCTTTCCATCTTCTCAGATACTCTTTAACTTCTTTCTTTAGTGTTCTGTAGTTCTCAGTGTAGAGGTCTTTCACATCTTTTGTTAGATTGATTCCCAAGTATTATATTTTTTTTGAGGTTAATGTGAATGGGGTAGTTTTCCTAATTTCTCTCTCAGAGGATGCATCACTTACAAATAAAAATGCATTAGATTTATGAGCATTAATTTTATATCCTGCTACTTTACTGAATTCATTAATGAGTTCCAGAAGTTTTCTGGTGGAATTCTTAGGATCTTCTAAACAGAGAATCATGTCATCAACAAATAGGGATAGTTTGATCTCTTCTTTACCTATTCGTATTCCTCTAATTTCTTTGGTCTGTCTAATTGCTCTGGCTAGAGTTTCAAGAACAATGTTGAATAGTAGTCGTGAAAGAGGGCATCCCTGCCTTGTTCCAGTTCTCAGCGGGAATGCTTTCAATTTTTCTCCATTTAGAATGATGTTCGCTGTGGGCTGAGCATAAATATCCTTTACAATGTTAAGGAACGTCCCCACTATCCCTATTTTTTCTAGTGTTTTGAGCATGAATGGGTGCTGTATTTTATCAAATGTTTTCTCTGCATCTATTGAAATAATCATGTGGTTCTTGACTTTAAGTCTGTTGATGTGGTGAATTACATTTATTGATTTCCAGATGTTGAACCAACTTTGCATCCCCGGGATGAAACCCACTTGATCATGGTGCACTATCTTTTTAATATGCTTTTGTATGCGGTTCGCTAAAATTTTGTTAAGAATTTTTGCATCTATGTTCATTAGAGATATGGGTCTGAAATTTTCTTTCTTTGATGTGTCCTTCTCTGGTTTTGGTATCAGGGTGATATTAGTTTCATAGAATGAGTTTGGAAGGGTTCCCTCCTCCTCTATTTCATGAAATACTTTGAGGAGAATTAGAGTGAACTCTTCTTTGAAGGTCTTGTGGAACTCGGCTGTGAATTCATCTGGTCCTGGACTTTTCTTTGTTGGTAGGCTTTTGATGACTTCCTCTATTTCATTGCTTGAAATTGATCTATTTAAGTTGTATATGTCCTCCAGATTCAATTTGGGTGGCTCATATGCCTCTAGGAACCTGTTGATGTCTTCCGGGTTTTCTATTTTGTTGGAGTATAAATTTTCAAAGTAGCTTCTTATTATGTTTTGTATTTCAATTGTGTCTGTTGTAATATTTCCATTCCCTTCACGAATTTTAGTAATTTGGAGTTTCTCTCTCCTTCTTTTCGTTAGCGTGGCTAAGGGTTTATCAATTTTGTTTATTTTTTCAAAGAACCAACTTTTTGTTTCGTCAATTTTTTGAATTGTTTCTTTTGTTTCAATTTCGTTGATTTCAGCTCTGATTTTGATTATTTCCTGTCTTCTACTACTTTTGGTGATGATCTGTTCCTCTTTTTCTAGGGCTTTGAGCTGTAATGTGAGGTCACTGATTTGTTGACTTTTCAATCTTTTATTAAATGCACTCCATGCAATGAACTTTCCTCTTAGCACTGCTTTCATAGTATCCCAGAGATTTTGATATGCTGTATCTTTGTTCTCGTTGGCCTCTAAGAATCTTTTAATTTCTCCCTAATGTCTTCTGTTATCCATGTATCATTCAATAGCATATTATTTAATCTCCAGGTCTTGAAGTAGTTTCTGTTTCTAACTTTATCATTGATATCTAATTTCATTCCATTATGATCTGATAGTATACAAGGTAGTATCTCTACGTTTTTGTATTTGCTAAGAGTAGCTTTGTGGCATAACATATGGTCTATTTTAGAGAAGGACCCATGAGCTCCTGAGAAGAAAGTGTATTCACTTTTTGATGGATGGAATATTCTATATATGTCTGTTAAGTCCAAATTAGCGTTTGTGTCATTGAGTCCTATGGTTTCTTTGTTCAATTTTTGCTTGGAGGATCTGTCCAACAGTGAGAGAGGAGTGTTAAAGTCTCCAAGTATTATTGTGTTTTGGTCTATTTGATTCCTGAAATTGAGAAGGATCTGATTGACATACATGGATGCACCATTGTTTGGTGCATAAATATTTATGATTGTTATGTCTTGCTGATTTATGCTTCCTTTAAGCAGTATGAAATGTCCTTCTTTATCCCTTCTGACTAACTTTGGCTTGAAGTCTGCTTTATCTGAAATGAGAATGGAAACCCTAGCTTTTTTACTCAGTCCATGTGCATGGTATGTTTTTCCCAACCTTTCACCTTTAGTCTGTGGACATGTTTTTCTATGAGATGAGTCTCTCGAAGGCAGCATATTGTTGGGTCTTTCTTTTTAATCCAGTCTGCCAGTCTATGTCTTTTGATTGATGAGTTTAGGCCATTTACATTCAGGGTTATTATTGAGATATGACTTATATTTCCCATCATTTTAGCTTTTGGGGGGTTTTTAGCTTAACTTGTTTCTCCTTTGATTGACTCTTTCTTTAGGGTAGTTCCTCCCCATGGTGACCGAGATTGTTATTTTTCATTTCTTCCTCTTTGAATATTTTGTTGAGAATGTTCTGTAGGGCAGGCTTTCTCTTTGTGAATTCTTTAAGCTTTTGTTTATCATGGAAGGATTTTATTTTGTCATCAAATCTGAAGGTAAGTTTTGCTCGGTATAAGATTCTTGGTTGGCATCCGTTTTCTTTCAGAGCTTGAAATATGTTGTTCCAGGCCCTTCTTGCTTTTATGGTCTGGGCTGAGAAATCTGCTGATATCCGTATTGGTTTCCCCCTATAGGTAATCTGATGCTTTTCTCTTGCAGCCTTTAAAATTCTATCTTTGTTTTGTATGTTAGGTGTTTTCATTATAATGTGCCTTCGTGTGGATCTGTTGAAATTCTGTGCGTTTGGTGTCCTGTAGGCCTCTTGTAATTGATTTTCCATCTCATTCATCATATTTGGGAAATTTTCTGATATTATTTCATTGAACAGATTGTTCATACCCTTGGTTTGTATCTCTGTGCCTTCCTCAATCCCAACAACTCTTAAATTTGGTCTTTTCATGATGTCCCATGTTTCTTGGAGGTTTCGTTCATGATTCCTAACCATCTTCTCTGTTTGTTTGACTTTGTTTTCAAGATTAAATATTTTGTCTTCATTGTCTGAGGTTCTGTCTTCCAAGTGATCTATTCTGTTAATTATGCTTTCTATTGAGTTTTTCACTTGGTTGATTGTTTCCTTCATTTCCTTCAAGGATTTCTGTTTGTTTTTTTCTCAGAACTTCTATCTCTTTATTGAAATGATTTTTTGCTTCCTGAAATTGCTCTATTAGCTGGTTATTCATAGCCTGAATCTGTACTCTCATCACCTCATTCTCTTCTCGGATCATTTTAATTATGAACATTCTGAACTCCATTTCTGTCATTCCTTCTACCGTGCTGTCTTTGGGATCTCTTGATGTATCATCTAGGTTTGTTTGGGACACTTTCTTCCCGTGTTTTCTCATGCTGCTCATGTATCTTCCCTTCTAGTAGTGCAAATCAGAGGGATTGCAATTTCCCTGTAAAGACTTAGGGCGTCCCTGCAGATTTCCAGTAACTCACCAGATGTTTGAGAGGTGCTTGATCAAGTGGTGACCCAAGATAGCTGCTGTCTCACAACCTCCAGGTTGGGAATGATCAGTGCTTCTGGGCAGAGGCAACCAGGAGTCACAGCACCGCGGGTCTGGAGCCACAGCACCATGTCCCTGCGGGAAGGGCTGAGCTTAGGTCCGAGGGCTCAGACAGCTGAGGATGGCGTCTCTCCACCAGGAAGCTGTAGAATGGCGCCGCTGGGCACAAATTCCCTGCTGGAGTTGGCAAGCAGCTCCGCTCCAGGCTAAATCTCACGTGGAGCCGCAGCACCGTGTCCCCCTGGGAAGGGCTGGGCTTAGGTCTCCTCAGTGTGGTTTTGATTTGCATTTCTCTAATTGCTAGAAATGTCAAACTTTTTTTTTAAATTGTTGATGGATTATATTTCTTCTGTGAACTGTCTGTTCAGTTCCTTAGCCCATTTATTAATTAGGTTATTTGTTTTTTCGATGTTAAGTTTTTTAAGTGCCTTGTATAACCTGGAGATTAATGCTCTGAGCACTAAATGGTAAAGCTTTTCTTCCATTGGGTAGAAAAGCTCCCAATGGTAAAGCTTTTCTTCCACTGTCTTTATGCTATTGATTGTTTCCTTTGCTGAGAAGAAGCTTTTTAGTTTGTCCATCCCATTTATTGATTCTTGTTAAGCTTTGATTTTTGTGAAATACAAATATCTATCCCATTTCTTTTCAGTTTGACCAAAGCCATTCTTGTATATAAACCACAATATAATATCACATTTCCAGATATACATTGTAAATTTTCTTTTCTAACTTGTAATACTTATTTTCCTACAATATGTTTGATTAAAAAATATCATGCAACAATATTACCTGGTTCCTTAATTAATTAATATAAAACAGACCTTGAATTCTCTATTCAAATTTGATATAAGAATCATTTTCTACATCTGTGCCTGTTTAACAATGCTAGGTCAATGAGTGCTTAATAAATTAATGGAAAAATAAATAAAGGATTCAACAAAAATCTTTAAAACATTGAATTAATTTTATCAACCCTCGGTTATTTAAATCTATCATCTTGCCCTTAATAGTACATAAAGCTCAGTAAATACTAACATTTATGGCTGATTGAAAATAATATCACACTGTAGATAAACGTTAATTTGTTTCATGTTTTATAATTAAAATATATATTAATCAAAAATAGGAAAGTTAACATCATGCTATTTTATTTAGTTTTTATGATAATGGGTGAAAAGAATGATATATCATATTATATATAATACTAAATAAGGACTTCAGAAATATATTAAGAAAGGTGTCTTAGTTCCTTGAGCAAGAGAAGAGTATATGCTGAGTAAATGTATAGTCTGCTGAATTTATTAAATTCTTCATATGTGTTATTCTACTAGCTGGCCACTGCATATAACAACAATTTTAAAATCAGGTGACAATGTGTAGAATGAATCAAAAAGACCTTCAAGATTTTTTTTATCCTTACTGGAGAATGGAGATGGGCTGAGGTATGGAATCCAGGAAAAAGAACATTTTAAGAAAAAGGTTGACTGTGAGTTTGAGGTATAATTTAGATGAAGTCCTGTTTTCATGGAAGTTGTTGTAATGATCATTGCTGCATATCCACCTGGTTAGGGTACATTCTCCAAGTGTGTAATCCACACTAACCTAGATGTAGCTTGGAAGATATTTTGTAAATATGACTGAAATCAATCACCAATTGACTTTAACTAAGGGCAATTTTTGAGCACAGTCTGGGTGGGTGAGTTGAATAGTTGAAACACCTTAAGATAGAGCTGAAGCCTTTCTGAAAATGAAGTCCATTTGTGGACATCAGCTTCAGCTCATGCCCAAGAATTACAGCTTCATTCCTGCCAGCCTTTGCTACAAATTTCCTACTGGCCTAAATAATACCACAGTTACATAAGTAAATTCCTTATCAAAAAATTCTTCTATATAACCTAGTGGTTTTATTTTCCTGGTTAAACTGTGACTGATATAGGGACTTCAGGGTCACAACTGCTAATAAATACGAATCCATACTCCACCAACTAATTTTGAACAAGCAAATTAAACTTTTTGACCCTGTTTCCTCATGTGTTCAATTGTAGTAGTAACAGTAGGTACTTGGAGAGATGTTGTCAAAATTAATGAAGATGATGCATATCAAAGTTCATTGCATAATCTGCTACCTAGTCCAAGGCAGGCACTTGATCCATGTTAGCTGCAATGTTATCAATATGTTATTACTCAAAATTAGACCTGCAAAAGATAGTTGAAAAATGCTTAAAGCTCAAGAGAGACACCTGTATATGTGAAATTTGGGAGTCCTAATAATGTAGATGAAAGGTGACCCCATAATTTTATGAGTTGATCCAAGGATCAGTTGGAGAACAAGAATACAGAGGTGAAAATCAACAATGAACAAAGAATGTTAACACATATGTCCATTCTTCCTGCATGGAGATCCAAGCTCTGCTTATAATCTCTATTGCTAAACACATTTCAGGATCTTAGTTGCAATGGGAGAAAACCTGATTATAAACTTTTAAAAAAAACAGAAGACAATGCAGTTTACAGAGATGATTTCAGGATATAGAGGATACTGGTCATGCTTTTCAGATTTCTTAAGACTTATTCTCTCTGCAGCTTGCAACCATCGGTGTCGGCATCTTTGTGCCCTTGTACTTTGTTTGTGGAACTATGGAAGGTCACTCTGCTTTTGTACCCTTGAGAGTCCAGAGGTTCTGTGAAATTAATATGCCTTACCCCATTCCTCCAGCATAACCCAATGACTGTCCACAATTTCTGTATTAATTTTCAGTTCATTTGTCTTTGGTTAAGGAATGATTCTGAGTTTTGTGGTTTGAATTGCTTCCTAGAGTTTCATAGTGTTGTTATCTCCATTCAGCCACTATGGTAGTTGGCCTGATAGCATGCACTTTATTAGCTAAATTCTCATCTCTGTTTCATATAACACTAGTCCCTTGTACCTTTCAAATAAACTGTTTACCCTTGAATATACCTGTCCCAGGGTAAATTTCTAGAGGAACAAATATGAAGACAGGTGTCAAAAATTAGTTGAAGTGAGAGGCCAAACACCTCTGTTCCTCTAACTTTTGGGTGATTTAGAAACTTATTAAAGTTGACAGAGCTTCTCTGCCATTTCATAGTTAAGTGTTAACCTTATTGGTCACGTTATATAATCAAATCATACATCAAAATATTAGATTCTGGGGATCTCATATACAATTTAGTGGAGGGTCTGTCTTCCATTTACATTATGACTGCTCTCCTATTTAATAAATTTCCACATTCACAGGGGAGAACATTTTCACTTTCATCTAAGGTAGAGAAGAAGATTCCACATAGCACTGGAGGCAATCTGAGGGCTGGGAAAAAATGGAAAAGTCAGAGAGTCAAACATGTTGTGAAGAATCTCAAGCACTTATTACTATGATTGATAAACTGTCACCTTTGGAAATTGAGTAGAAGGTAATTGCTTCCATTATTTTTCAAGATAGGAACTAGATTTAAATAAGTCAAATTTAACAAATTTTGAGTTACCAGTTTTTTTTAAAAAAAAGCTAAAAAAATCTGTATGAAATATTTTCCTAAGAAAATGCATTAGACTTTAATGACTGCATACTGGGTGATGGAAAGCATTTACATTTACCTAAGAAAAATGTTTTTTAATGACTTCATTTATTCTTTTTTCATAGCCTTGTGAAATTATCATGTAAAAATCTCAAAGAGATACTCCCGGGTGTGATGTTGAGAGGCAATTTCAACATCTATTATAGAACTTCACAATGTAATATAACCTGTTGTGCCTCACTGCTTAATCACATAATGGCATTTAGAAATTGTTCATACTGCCTGGCTAAAATGTCTTGCCATAACACTATTATGGCAGCATGTATTTTTATTGTGATTTTTATGACATAAGAAAACATATCAAAGCACTCAGTAAACATCTTAAGTGTGCAGCCATAGCAGAACCATTAAGCACAGCAAAAATTGTATGAACTAAGAGTATACCTAATAACAATTCCTTTCTCTTGAAGACCATTGTTATTATAAAATATGAATATTTTATGTTCTTCTAAAATTGTTACAGAAACACTGTCACTGAAGCAGGGATAGTGAGAGTACTCACTGTCACATTAGTGTATGTTTTGAAACAGTAATAAATTGATAACAACTTTTTGGCAACTCAGATATAAACAGCAATTATTTATCATATCCTGTTATGGAAGTTGTAAAATACAACAGAATATTTATAGTAAATTACTTATGTTCAGATGTTATGTTCAGCTCATATTTTTGATTGCTATAAAATGAAGTAACGAACAAATTCCTAACATTTCAACAAGAATGGAGAGCTTGCTAAATGTGATAAAAAATGTGCCATGATTCCATTCATAGTTATAACATGAATCTGGAGATATCTATACTTCAAAAATATGTTGAATTCATTGTCAAATGTTTGTGCTTTAGTTGTAAAAACAATTAACCATGGAAATCATAGTCCTTAATAAATTTTTCTATTATGGTTTCAAAAACCCACTAAGTTAAGGACTCACCTTTTAAAAGTATGATCTTAAGCAGATAGCCTTCCCACTTATCTGCATTTTCAAAAGTGAAAAGGTTCATCTTGCTTTCTAAGTCCTCAAAATTGCAAGGATTTCTCCAGATGGTCTAACCTAGACCTATATAGAATTTATGGGACTCTGTATTTAGTTTGTTATAAAAAGATATTTTTAAAATCAGAACAGTCTTGAAAGTATTCAGGCTATCAGAAGATTTAGAGCCAGAAAAAAAAAGCGATATGTCCATAGCATTATTTTTTAATTTTGACTCATTCTGCTGAGTTAAAACCTCAACATTTAAGTGTTTTTTTTTTCTTTATTTGAAATATAAAAGAGCTAACACTTCCATGTCTAACATTCCAAAATGCCTTCTCACTTCAAATGTAGTATATATCCGTTATAGGAAAAATATCAAAATAGAAACTAAAGAGTATTTTATATACTTTACTCAGTAGCCATCATTTCTTCTTCTGAACGGAGATCAATGGGGGACTTTGATTTTTAGCTTGATTTGCCCAATGACATTTTCTTTAATCTCAACAGTGACATGCTGACATACCATTCTGACATGGTGCTGATCCAGAGGAATGTCAGATTTAATTATTCTCTTGATGATAAAATATAGTTGATATATAATAATATAAAAAGTAGCATTCAGAAATTATAGATTTTAAATTGGCTTGAATGCATAACCCTTTCAGAAATTTGTAACAGCAAACTACTGAAATACATACACAATCAAGCAAACATTACACATGTGTCTAAATGTTGAACGTCACCAGCTGAATGTATTCACTGATAATACTGATGTCACATTGATAGTAAAGCATCACACACATGTGTGTTTTATATCACTTTTATAAAACTCTTAGTTCTTTGCAATACCATGTTAATAATACTTTATAATAAACCAAGGCTAACACTATGTTTCAATGTATTTCATGCTCATCTGTCATACAATGACTTCAAGTTTGTCAGTCAAACTCAAGATGACACATAATGATAAATAGCCTCAATATATTTTTTTAAAAGAGATATTTGTTTCCACTAGAAATATGTTATTATCCAACTATCTTCTGAAAATGTATTTTCAGAAAATACTAGTGCATGCATAAAATTCTATTAGGCACTGAAATGATCATAATTTCTTGATTAAATTTTTGAGTTTGGAAAATTTTCCAGAAAATGCAATTTCTTTTTCTTTAAAATCTCCCAAGAGCTCATTTGGAGATGATTTCATAGTGATTCCTTAAAATGGCATGAAAGCGTGGTATAGAATATATTGTCCTCAATTCTTTCAGTCTCATATTTTGAAGGTTAACATGGAATGCATACACAAATTGAAGAAAAATTACTCAAAGAAAGGTCATATATGGTACCAAAGTTTTCCTTCTCCATAATGAATGCTTGTGTCTCTCAAAAATTGTGTCAGTTGAAATCTAATCTCCAATGGGATGGTATTAGAAAGTGGGGGGTTTAGGAGTGGATTAGATTATGAGAGTAGAACCCTATTGCATGGAATTTGTATCCTTATAAAAGAAGCCCTAGAGAGTCCACTCATTCCTTCTCCCATATGAGGTTCCAGTGAGAGACATGTATCTATGAATGAAGAATTCCTCACTCAACAGGTACCAAATCTACTGGTGCTTTCAATGTGAAATTTCCAGCTTCCAGAACAGTGAGGTATAAATATCTGTGGTTTATGAAGCACCCAGTCTCTGACATTTTTGTTATAGCAGCCATAATGGACTAAGACATTTCCATATTTCACATTTAGCTTGAATTTAGCCTTGCACTGAGGGAAGAGAAAAGGAGATAGAACTGAACTTTTCAGGGAAGCAAACACCATGCACTTTTCCAGGGTAGACACAGCTTAAAAGTTGAGATGTCTACTTTTGAGAGATATTTTTCTCCCAAACCTATTGATCATTCTGAATTTAAATATACTCTTGCATCCTGACAATAAGGTGTTCCTTAGCAGACATTTTCTATGAATAGAGGCCTATTGGCTTGCTGTCATATAATTTCCAAATGATTTTACTCCTAATGAGCATTAATGATTTTAAAAAGAAAGAATACAATTAGGATCTTTTTTTTTTCTATTAAATCTGGCTCTAAACTGTTTAATATCCCTTAAAAAGTGAAAATTTTATGAGACTTTTAAGATCTTTTCTACTTAAATATAAACAAAATCTTTCTTTAAGAAATATTTTCAATCCCTTAAAACTTAAATTGTATTATCCAATGTAAAAAGTTACACATGGAGTGACTTTACATGAACGTACTTCACAAAAATATTCCTAAGGATTGTTTTCAATGATTCAGTTGGTAAATTAAAGAAAATAGCAGAATTTCTGTGCATGACACTTTAGGAATTAATACATTATAATACAAAGAATAGAAGCATCAAATATATGACTTCTGCTTTTTGGTTAAGATAGATTATCAGGAACTAGATATACTTTTTCAACTGAAATGACACCAAAAAACACAAAAAATATGTGAAGTAATGGTTTGTATGTCTTTGAATTTCAGCCAAGACAGGTCAGAAATCTCTGGTGGAAAAAGGATGGGGAAATCCAGTTGGATACTGGAAATCCCTAGTTGAGGAGAGAGAGCTAAAAGGCTACTGCATCACATCATTAGCAGAGCACTGATCAGGCACTGATTCCTCATGTGTGTAAGGAAACTATCCAAGTCTAGGAAAGAAATGACCTGCAATGACTGGAAAACAGTTCACAATAATCAGAGTGAGACATACCTTCCAGACAACGTGGAAAAGTCTTTATCTGTGGTGCATTGGATAGAGCACAAAGAACTCAACCTCATAATTTAAGAAATAACCAAAGACTAAAAGCTGCTTTTATCTTAATAAATTAATCCCATTTAGCAAATCATACAACCAAGTTCTGAGTCAAATGATTTGCAAATCACTCAAAAACATGACAGAAAAAGCTCAATCATATTTATAAAAATAGCATTTGAAAGTATTTGACACCAAAGTAAAATACAAAATGTCTGCCACCTGGTAAAGTTTCTCAGGTGTGCAAAGAAACAGAAACATTTATCTCGTAATGAGGATTAAAATCAGACAATCATAACAGATGTAGAAATGACAAAAATGTTAGAATAAGCAGACAAGTACATTTATGTGGTTTTTAAAACTTTTTAGAAGTTGAGTAAGCTAGAAGAAAGATGGAAGACATAAAATGGAAACATTAATGATTAAAACAAATGAATTAAGAAATCCATATTCAAGAAGGTGATTCTAAACACAGACCTTACACTCTTTACACAAACAACGTAAAATGGATTAATCATAAATCTAAGTATAAAATGCAAGCATTATAATATTTCTAGAAGATCTAAGAAAAAATCTAGATGACTTCGGTTTTAGTGTTGATTTCTTAAATAAAACACCAAAGAAAGATTACATGAAGGAAAAGTTTATAGATTGGATTTCATTAAAATAAAATTTAGAAAAAATTGGTTCTGTGAAAGACCTAGTAAGGGAAATAAAAAAGATAAACCACAATCTGGAAGAACATATATGCAAAATATGATGAAAGACTGTTTCCAAAACATATTAAAAACTAACTTAACAATTTAAAATTTGATGAATACTTAATATTAAGATAATGACCCAATTAAAAATGGGCAAACACCTGAGGAGAGAAATCTTAACTAGTAACAATATATAGATGGTTATTCAGAATATGAAAAGATGTTTGACATAATATGTCATTAGGAAATTACAAATTAAAACAAAATACTTCTATATTCCTATTGGATTAGTAAAAATCTAAGACACTGATATTAAATGCTGGTGAAATGTAGGGCCATAGAGACTCATACAAAAAGTTGATGTAATTATATGATGCAACCACTTTTAAAAGAGTTTGGCAGAATTTTTTTTTTTTTTAACAAACTAAGCATAATCTTATCAAGTGAACCAACAATTGATCTCAGTTTGCCCAGATGTGTTAAAAACTTACATCCACACACAAAGTGGCCCAGAAATGTTTACTGAAGCTTTGTTTACAATTGCTAAGATTTGGAAGCAACAAAGATGACCTTTCAGAGGTAAAAGGATAAATAAGCAATAGCACACATGAAATTTAAAATTGTATGCTATAAGGAAATGAGCTCTCACACCAGGAAAAAACGTTTACAGGAAATTTAAATGCATATTTCTAAGGGAAAGAAACAAATCTGTAAGGGTACATAGTATATATGACATTCTACAAAACTATATGACATTCTGCAGAAGGAAAAACTATGGAGACAATGAAAGGCCCATTGGTTGTCAAGGATCTGCAGGATAAAAAGAAAAAAAACACAACCTCAGTGATCTGTAGAAAAATTCAACCAGCAAAGGCTAAAGTGAGGTGGGGGGAAACACTGGAAGATAAAAATGCTCAATATTCTCCAAATTTAGTGAGTATGGTCAACATACATCAGAAGTAAAACAGATTCAAAGCATAAGAAATATAAAGAAAACTGTACTAACACACATCACAATATGATTGTTCAATACTGGTGATTAAAAGTACATTAAAAAGAGGAACAAGACTATGATGTCCACTCTCACCACTCCTATCAACATAGTTCTTGAAATTCTAGTCGAGGCAATGAGGGTAGAGAAAGAAATTAAAAGGATACAAATAGGAGACAAAGTCATAATGCCTCTGTCTGCAGATGACATGATCCTATATCTAGAACCCCTCAAAAAACCCTAGCAGAGGTCTTCTTGAGCTGATAAACAAATGTCACAAGTAATATGATAACATATGTGTATCAATATCAATCACTTTCCTATACAAAAACAATAAATCTATTCAGAAAGCAGGCAAACTATACTATTCAAAATAACCTTAAAAAATACATGGGAATAAATCCGACCAAAGAGGTGAGACACCTCTACAATGAAAACTAAAGAACCCTTCAAAAAATAATTAAAGAAGATTTTAGAAGATGGAAAGACCTCCCATGTTCTTGGATACTCAGAATTAATATTGTCAAAATGGCCATATTACCAAAAGTAATATATTGATTCAATACAATCCCTAGAACTCGGCTGTGAATCCATCTGGTCCAGGACTTTTCTTGGTTGGTAGGCTTTTTATGACTTCCTCTATTTCATTGCTTGAAATTGATCTATTTAAGTTGTGTATGTCCTCCAGATTCAGTTTGGGTGGCTCATATGCCTCTAGGAACCTGTTGATGTCTTCCATGCTTTCTATTTTGTTGGAGTATAAATTTTCAAAGTAGCTTCTTATTATGTTTTGTATTTCAATAGTGTCTGCTGTAATATTTCCATTTCCATCACGAATTTTAGTAATTTGGAGTTTCTCTCTCCTTCTTTTCGTTAGCGTGGCTAAGGGTTTATCAATTTTGTTTACTTTTTCAAAGAACCAGCTTTTTGTTTCATCAATTTTTTGAATTGTTTCTTCTGTTTCAATTTGGTTTTCAGCTCTAATTTTGATTATTTCCTGTCTTCTACTATTTTTGGTGATGATCTGTTCCTCTTTTTCTAGGGCTTTGAGCTGTAATGTGAGGTCACTGATTTGTTGACTTTTCATTCTTTTATTAAATGCACTCCCTGCAATGAACTTTCCTCTTAGCACTGCTTTCATAGTATCCCAGAGATTTCGATATGTTGTATCTTTGCTCTTGTTGACCTCTAAGAATCTTTTAATTTCTCCCCTAATGTCTTCTGTTATCCATGTATCATTCAATAGCATATTATTTAATCTCCAGGTCTTGGAGTAGTTTCTGTTTCTAACTTTATCATTGATATCTAATTTCATTCCATTATGATCTGATAGTATACTAGGTAGTATCTCTATGTTTTTGTATTTGCTAAGAGTAGCTTTGTGGCATAACATATGGTCTATTTTAGAGAAGGACCCATGAGCTCCTGAGAAGAAAGTGTATTCACTTTTTGATGGATGGAATATTCTGTATATGTCTGCTAAGTCCAAATTAGCGATTGTGTCATTGAGTCCTATGGTTTCTTTGTTCAATTTTTGTTTGGAGGATCTGTCCAACGGTGAGAGAGGAGTGTTAAAGTCTCCGAGTATTATTGTGTTTTGGTCTATTTGATTCCTGAAATTGAGAAGGATCTGATTGACATACATGGATGCACCATTGTTTGGTGCATAAATATTTATGATTGCTATGTCTTGCTGATTTATGCTTCCTTTAAGCAGTATGAAATGTCCTTCTTTATCCCTCCTGACCAACTTTGGCTTGAAGTCTGCTTTATCTGAAAAGAGAATGGAAACCCCAGCTTTTTTACTCACTCCATGTGCATGGTATGTTTTTTCCCAACCTTTCACCTTTAGTCTGTGGGCAGGATTTTCTATGAGATGAGTCTCTTGAAGGCAGCATATTGTTGGGTCTTTCTTTTTAATCCAGCCTGCAAGTCTATGTCTTTTGATTGATGAGTTTAGGCCGTTCTACAAGACCTTCAAAGAAGAGCTTATTCCAATACTCCTCAAAGTATTTCACGAAATAGAGGAGGAGGGAACTCTTCCAAACTCATTCTATGAAGCTAATATCACCCTGATACCAAAACCAGAGAAGGACACATGAAAGAAAGAAAATTTCAGACCCATATCTCTAATGAACATAGATGCAAAAATTCTTATCAAAATTTTAGCGAACCTCATACAAAAGCATATTAAAAAGATAGTGCACCATGATCAGTGGGTTTCATCCCGGGGATGCAAGGTTGGTTCAACATCCGGAAATCAATAAATGTAATTCACCACATCAACAGACTTGAAGTCAAGAACCACATGATTATTTCAATAGATGCAGAGAAAGCATTTGATAAAATACAGCATCCCTTCATGCTCAAAACACTAGAAAAAATAGGGATAGTGGGGACATTCCTTAACATTGTAAAGGCTATCTATGCTAAGCCCACAGCAAACATCATTCTAAATGGAGAAAAATTGAAAGCATTCCCCCTGAGAACTGGAACAAGGCAGGGATGCCCTCTTTCGCCACTACTATTCAACATTGTTCTTGAAACTCTAGCCAGAGCAATTAGACAGACCAAAGAAATTAGAGGAATATGAATAGGTAAAGAAGAGATCAAACTATCCCTATTTGCAGATGACATGATTCTCTATTTAGAAGATCCTAAGAATTCCACCAGAAAACTTCTGGAATTCATTAATGAATTCAGTAAAGTAGCAGGATATAAAATTAATGCTCATAAATCTAATGCATTTTTATTCATAAGTGATGCATCCTCTGAGAGAGAAATTAGGAAAACTACCCCATTCACATTAACCTAAAAAAAAATTAAATACTTGGGAATCAATCTAACAAAAATGTGAAAGACCTCTACACTGAGAACTACAGAACGCTAAAGAAAGAAGTTAAAGAGCATCTGAGAAGATGGAAAGATCTCCCATGTTCTTGGATAGGCAGAATTAATATTGTCAAAATGGCCATACTTCCAAAAATGCTATACAAATTCAATGCAATTCCAATTAAAATCCCAATGACGGACCTCATAGAAATAGAGCAAGCAATCATGAAATTCATTTGGAGGAATAAGAGACCCAGAATTGCTAAAGCAATCCTTAGCAAGAAGAGTGAAGCAGGGGGTTTCACAATACCAGACCTTCAACTATACTACAGAGCAATAGGAACAAAAACAGCATGGTATTGGTACCAAAATAGACAGGTAGATCAATGGTACAGAATAGAGGACACAGAGACAAACCCGCATAAATACAGGTATCTCATACTTGACAAAGGAGGCAAAAACATGCAATGGAGAAAAGCCTCTTCAACAAATGGTGCTGGGAAAACTGGAAATCCATATGCAGCAAAATTAAACTAAACCCATATCTCTCACCCTGTACAAAACTCAACTCAAAGTGGATCAAGGACCTAGAAATCAGACCAGAGACTCTGCACCTAATAGAAGAGAAAATGGGTCCAAATCTTCATCATGTTGGCCTAGAACCAGATTTCCTTAACATGACTCCCAAAGAGCAAGAAATAAAAGCACAAATCAATGATTGGGATAGAGTCAAACTAAAAAGCTTTCTCTCAGCAAAGGAAACAATCAGCAATGTGAAGAGAGAGCCCTCAGAGTGGGAGAAAATCTTTGCCACACACACTTCAGATAGAGCACTAATCTCCAAAATCTACTCAAAAGTCTTTACACCAAGAACACTAATAACCCAGTCAATAAATAGGCCAAGGAAATGAACAGACACTTTACAGAGGAAGATCTACAAGCAATCAACAGATTTATGAAAAAATGTTCAACATCCCTCGTTATAAGAGAAATGCAAATCAAAACCACCTTAAGATTTCATCTTACCCCAATTAGAGTGTCTTTTATTAAGAACACAGGCAACAACAGGTGTTGGCGAGGATCTGGGGAAAAGGGTACACTCATCCATTGCTGGTGGAAGTGCAAGTTGGTGCAGCCACTCTGGAAAGCAGTGTGGAGATTCCTTAGAAAACTTGGCATGGATCCACTATTTGACCCTGCTATCCCACTCCTTGGCCTATACCCGAAGGACTTAAAATCAGATTGCTACAGTGATGCAGCCACATCAATGTTCATAGCTGCTCAGTTCACAATAGCTAGATTGTGGAACCAACCTAGATGCCCTTCAGTAGATGAATGGATAAAGAGACCGTGGTATATATACACAATGGAATATTACTCAGCCATAAAGAAGAATAAAATTATAGCATTTGTAGGTAAATGGATGATGTTATGCTGTTATGCTGAGATGAGCCAATCCCAAAAACCCAAAGGCCGGATGGTCTCACTGATAAATGAATGATGATGCATAATGCGGGGGGGAAGGGTGGCAAGAATGGAAGTAGGATAGATAGCATAGAGGGAAGGGAGGGGTGGGGGCGGGGTGGGGGGTAAAAATAATAACAGAATGTGTGACAGATACCATTGCCCTGTGTACATGTATGTTAGCACAGATGGTGTGACTCTACTTTGTGTACAACCAGTGAAACAATAGCTGTACTCCATTTGTGTTCAATGAATCAATAAGTAAATAAAAAATTTTAAAAAAAATGCAATCCCTATCAAAATACCATTAGTATTCTTCACAGAATTAGGGGGAAAACATTACTAAACTTTATTTGGAAGAAAGAAAACCCAGAATAGCCAAAAGAATCCTGATCAGGAAGAGTGATGCTATAGGTATCAGAGTGCTTGATGTGAAACTACACTACAGATCTACAGTAACAATCAGTATGGTTGGTGTTGGCATCAAAATAAATGCAAAGACCAGTGGACCAGAACAGAAAACACAGACACAAATTCACATAGATAGAGTTATCTGATACTTGACAAAGTTGTCAAAAACATATATTGGCTAAAAGATAGATTTTTTTTTAACAAATGATCCTGGGAAAACTGAGTGCCCGTATGTAGAAGAATGAAACTTGATACCTCTCTTTCAGCCTGCCCATAATAAATTCAAAGTGAATCAAAAACCTAGGAATTAGACCAGAAACTTTGCAACTGCTAAAAGAAAACCTGGGGTTGGCTCTCCAACATGTTGTCACAAGCGCTGACTTCCTTAACAATATTCCTAAAGCTCAAGAAGTAAAAAGAAGAATCAGTAAATGGGATGGCTTCAAATGAAAAAACTGCAGAGCAAAGGAAAGAAGACAACATAGAGTGTGAAAAGAGAATCTAAAGAATGGGAGTAGACTGTTGCCAGCTACTCCTCTGACAGGGGATTAATATCCAGAATATAGAATAAACCCA
This sequence comes from Glaucomys volans, assembly GCA_020662805.1. NCBI lineage: Eukaryota > Metazoa > Chordata > Mammalia > Rodentia > Sciuridae > Glaucomys > Glaucomys volans. The sequence goes on from JAJEJO010005801.1 coordinate 531,996, forward strand.
AAAAAACAACTCAAAAATAAATAAATAGTCCAACTAACAAATGGACAAAAGAGTCCAACAGATACATCTCAAAAGAAGAAATATATGGCCAACAAATATATTAAAAAAGTACTCAACATCCCCAGAAATCAAGGAAATGCAAAGCAAAGCTACAATGAGTTGTCATCTCCATGCAGAATGGCAGTCATCAAGAATACAGGTAATAAATGCTGGTGAGGATGTGGGCAAAAGGCACACTCATACATGGTTGGTGGGACTGCAAATTAGCACAACCACCTTGGAGTACAGTATGAAGATGCCCCAAAAATCTAGGAATGGAACCATGATATGACTATGATGGAGCTATCCCACTCCTTCGTATATATCCAACAGATATAAAATCAGAGTACTATAGTGTGTTATTGAGGGTTCTTTAGAGAAACAGAACCAACATATACATATATATATATA
>JAJEJO010005801.1:544569-566300 GCA_020662805.1 Glaucomys volans
GGATGCGCCATTGTTTGGTGCATAAATATTTATGATTGTTATGTCCTGTTGATTTATGCTACCTTTAAGCAATATGAAATGTCCTTCTTTATCCCTTCTGACTCTTTGGTTTGAAGTCTGCTTTGTCTGAAATGAGAATGGAAACCCCAGCTTTTTTGCTCAGTCCGTGTGCATGGTATGCTTTTTCCCAACCTTTCACCTTTAGTCTGTGGGCATGTTTTTCTATGAGATGAGTCTCTTGTAGGCAGCATATCGTTGGGTCTTTCTTTTTAATCCAGTCTGCCAGTCTATGTCTTTTGATTGATGAGTTTAGGCCATTTACATTCAGGGTTATTATTGAGAAATGACTTGTATTTCCTGTCATTTTAGCTTTTTTAGGGTTTTTAGCTTAACTTTGTTTCTCCTTTGATTGACTCTTTCTTTAGGGTAGTTCCTCCCCATGATGACTGAGATTGTTATTTTTTGTTTCTTCCTCTTCGAATATTTTGTTGAGAATGTTCTGTAGGGCAGGCTTTCTCTTTGTGAATTCTTTAAGCTTTTGTTTATCATGGAAGGATTTTATTTCATCATCAAATCTGAAGGTAAGTTTTGCTGGGTATAAGATTCTTGGTTGGCATCCGTTTTCTTTCAGAGCTTGAAATATGTTGTTCCAGGCCCTTCTTGTTTTTAGGGTCTGGGCTGAGAAATCTGCTGATATCCGTATTGGTTTCCCCCTGTAGGTAATCTGCTGCTTTTCTCTTGCAGCCTTTAAAATTCTATCTTTGTTTTGTATGTTAGGTTTTTTCATTATAATGTGCCTTGGTGTGGATCTGTTGAAATTCTGTGCGTTTGGTGTCCTGTAGGCCTCTTGTAATTGATTTTCCATCTCATTCATCATATTTGGGAAATTTTCTGATATTATTTCATTGAACAGATTATTCATACCCTTGGTTTGTATCTCTGTGCCTTCCTCAATCCCAATAACTCTTAAATTTGGTCTTTTCATGATGTCCCATATTTCTTGGAGGGTTCGTTCATGATTCCTAACCATCTTCTCTGTTTGTTCGACTTTGTTTTCAAGATTAAATATTTTGTCTTCATTGTCTGAGGTTCTGTCTTCCAAGTGATCTATTCTATTAATTATGCTTTCTATTGAGTTTTTAACTTGGTTGATTGTTTCCTTCATTTCCTTGTTTCCTTCAAGGATATCTGTTTGCTTTTTTCTCAGAACTTCTATCTCTTTATTGAAATGATTTTTTGCTTCCTGAAATTGCTCTAATAGTTGATTATTCATAGCCTGAATCTGCTCTCTTGTCACCTCATTCTCTTCTCGGATCATTTTAATTATGAACATTCTGAACTCCATTTCTGTCATTCCCTCTACCGTGCTGTCCTTAGGATCTCCTGATGCACCATCCAGGTTTGTTTGGGACACTTTCTTCCCGTGTCTTCCCATGCTGCTCATATATCCTCCCCTCTAGTAGTGCAAATCAGAGGGATTGCAACTTTCCTGTAAAGACCCAGAGCGTCCCTGCAGATTTCCAGCAACTCACCAGATGTTTGAGAGGTGCTTGATCAAGTGGTAAACCAAGATAGCCACTATCTCACCACCTCCAGGTTGGGAATGATCAATGTTTCTGGGCAGAGGCAACCAGGAGATGCCGCACTGTGTCCCTGGAGCCGCAGCACCGTGTCCCCGGGGAAAGGGGTGGGCTTAGGTCCGAGGGCTCAGAGGTCAAAATGGAGTCTCTCTGCCAGGGAATCTGTAGAATGTCGCCAACCGGGCCCAAATTCCCCGCTGGGGCCGGCAAACAGCTCCGCTCCCGGGTAAATCTCAGCTGAAGCCGCAGCGCTGAAGCCGCAGTGCTGTGTCCCCGGGGAAAGGGGTGGGCTTAGGTCCGGGGGCTCAGCAAGGTCAAAATGGAGACTCTCCGCCAGGGAATCTGGAGAATGGCGCCGACCGGGCCCAAATTCCCCGCTGGGGCCGGCAAACAGCTCCGCTCCCGGGTAAATCTCAGCTGAAACCCCATCATAGTATTTTAAGAATGGTAGAATTACATTTTATTCTTACTTTTTTCTTTATGAACTACCTCTAAAATTTTGAAATTTCTTACTTAACTTGGCATTGCTACATACATACAAAGAAAGCATTTTTTTCCAAGGCTTGTGTGAAGTGTCATAAAATATTTGTGCTTACTCTGTCTCACATGAGTCTGAAATAGATGCTTCACGAGGTATCTGAAAAACATGAGAGTAGTGCCATGCCATTTGCTCCTTTTCTCTGTATTCTCTGAAATGCAAAGTCAGTTTATAAATATTTTTAAAAAATAATGTGTCATTCATTTCCTGAGAAGGAAAGCATAACTTCTAGGGAAACTGTCATATGAGATCATGAGAGTGCTGGATAGTAGAAGGAACACTGCAACAGGGCTGGCTTCCAAATGGGGGACCCAGGCTGATGACCCAGGGCAGCATGCCATGGCCAGGTGACTTTACAGATCTGCAGGCCCGCCTCCATCCAAGGCTTCTCTGGAGCAGGAAAGCACCCTGCTTCTCAAAAGCAGCAGCTCTACTGAAAGTGAGGGCAAGGTGTTTGTTGCTCTTAAAGAATGTTCTAAAAGAATGCAAGAATCTCCAAACATAGGGAGGACCCTGTCATTTTAAAATACTTTACAAATATGTGGTCTGTGCATAGAGTTTTTAAGAACATACATGATGAATGCTTTTGCTTATTTTCTTAGCCCCCTTTATGTTACAACTCAATTTTTATATGTCCAAATGACTCTTACTGCATCTATAAAAATCAGTGTGTGCATGTGTTGTGTGTGTGTGTGACTTGAATCTTAGGATACTTTCTCTTATGTCACTTATTTTATTTCCTTTTTCTTTTGAGTCATTGAATCTTAATATTAAATTGGTTATCTGAATCTGTACTGATGTGATAAGTCAGAAAATTTAGTGATAATAAATAAATAGTGATAATAAATAAAGTGAATATTTGCAAAAAAAATAATAAAATAAATAAATAAATAAATGGTGAAATTGATATTCAGAGAGACATTCATGAAGATATGTGTTTTGGGTTGAATATTGTTCCCCAAAAGGATCCATTGGTATCCTAATAATTAATATAACAAAACATGATCTTTTTTGGATTAAGGATCACTGTAAATGTAATTAGTTAATTGAAGATGAGGTCTTACTGGAAAAGAGTGGCCTCTTATTTCAATATGGTGGTTCGCCTTATAAAAAGAGAAGATACATAGAAAGAAGGGGAGAATGCATCATGACAAGGGCAGCAGAGACTGAAATGCTATACCTATGGGCTAAGAAATGCCAGAGTGCCAAAGAAACAACCAGAGCTGGAAGAGAAAAGGGGAGGATTCGCCTTTGTAGTTTTCAGAGGAAGCGCATCTCTGCTGACTCCTTGATTCTTCTTGGATTTAATCTAGACTCCAAAATTGAACTAGAATCTAGATTCCTAATAATTTTGATTCAATCATAACAATAAAATAGAATGTCTTTTTAAAAGGAAGTAAATTTAATTTATAGGCAATTTGAGAGAACTTGTTGATAAAATATATATTCCTTTTATTTTGTATAACTATAAAGCTTTGATATTTGTTATGGGGTGCAACTTAATAATAGACTGTTCACCACTGAGAAGTCCAAATTTGAGTCTTTATTAAGCCGGCTGACAGACTAGCTCACACAATGCCCCCAAAAATGGCTATTGGGAGAACAACCCTGACCATAGGGTTGAAGGGGTTCTTATATCAAAAACCACATCAATCATAAGTGTCTGTTGCTATGATTTGAAATTACAAACTTACATCATGAAATCATCAGCAGAGGGGGAAGTGGGTCAAATGACCCTTACCTGGGTACAAACTAAAGAATGGTTACTAATGGTTACTAACATAGGAATCAAAAGAGAGCAATTTTTCATCACGTAAGAATCACCATTTTGCATTGTTAAACATGTCATGTTAAGGGACTGATGATGGGTACAGAGGCAGAGTGTTCCCATGGGAGAAACTCATTTCCTACATAACATGTAGTCTCAGAGCAAAATGGAGTCTGTTTAGTCATTGTCCATATAACCTGACCTGTAACATTTCTATGGAGCCAAATCTGTCAGCCTGTCACATATTGATTTTGCATTAATTCTTTTAATAGAGTTACCTTGTGCATATCATGTTGTTCTCCATAAGGAAACACTATAGTTCTGGCTATTAAGGGATAATCTGTGAAAATTATATCATTTAGCATTATGTTTATGATGGATCCTGTGATGGTTACTTTCATGCACCAACTTGGTTGGACCGTAGTGCCCAAATATCAGGTCAAACACCAGTCTAGATGTTGCTGATTAGATGTTTTTAGATGGGATTATACTTGCAAACAATAGATTTTGAGTAAGCAGATTATTCTGCATAATGTGGGTGAACTTCATCAAATGATTTGAAGACCTTAAGGACAATGACTTAAGTTTCCTGAAGAAGCATCAATTCTGCCCCCAAACTAAAATGTCAACCATTACCTGAATTTGCAGACTGCCAGCCTGTTCTAGAAATATCAAATTTGTCAGCTTCCACAATCCTTTAAGCCAATTACTTAAAATAAAAATGTTTCTCCTTTTCTTTGCCTTTGTCTCTTCCTCCATCTATATAATAATTTAGATGTGTGACCCTAGAGAACTTTAAATAGCACAGATTCCAACTGATGAGATGATATCATCCAAATGCAGAGTAAGAAGGACACAACTGTGATCTGGGAAGAGTGATGCTGGCATGGCCAGGAGACAAAGCCATTCTAAGGACAGAAAAGCAGAGTATCTTCAAAGAGCAGAATATTCAAGCATAATAGCTTACACTGTGGATGACTTCCTGAATACCCATTTAAAAAACTCTAAAATCTGAGGAATATATGGATTTGAAAGTATTATCAAGTGAGATGAAAATAGGACTTATAGCATGGCATCATATAATACTACGCTTCCTTATTCTACACTACACTACACTGTACTATATACTATAGTGTGGGTATGTATCTGTATACATGTTGTACTATACAATGTAATATAGTATGTGTGTGTATGTGTATATATGAACTAAATAATACTCTGTATAGTAAAACTATTAATTATCATTATCAAAGTATAATTGAGAAAACTTTGGAACTTCCAGCATCAACACACAGGTGTTTTTTGTTTTTTGTTTTCTGTTCATGTTATGAGTGATTTGCTCGAAGTGAGTTGACAGGAAAAGGGGTCAAATGATTCAACAGAGAAAGAAACAGGTCCATTATTATTGCAACAATGTAATTCTGCCACCCACCAGTATTTCTTTTGCTTTTTAATCTAAATTCATTGGGAAGTAAATATTTATTCCACTTACCCACCATTAACCCACTGACCCAGGCAGGTACACACACACACACACACACACACACACACACACACACTGTTCTAAGCTCCAAAGAGGCAAAGAGGTGACAAAATGGCAGAGGAACCCTTATATTGGTAAAGTTTTGTATATCCCAGGAGAATTATGACCTTGATGGACCTTAGAAATATCTAAAGGATTTCAGATGGGGTTGATGGTACACTCTCTCAGCAAGGCCTTCCTCTACCTGCCTCAATCACTATCTCCTATGCTTCTGTAGCCCTCAATACCTGCCTCTCTAGTACAGGACATTTTTTATAAGTTGTGTTTTTAAGTATGTTTTTCTATTGATCTTCCTCCTGACTACAAACTCCTGAGAGGCAACTTTGTTGTGCATAGCCATTATTCATGTTTGCACTTTCTCCTTCCTATCTCCCCCTTTTCTAACATGCTTTTGGTGATTCTAAGGCTACTAAGAAAAGACACAAATCAAAGTCTTAAAGAATTTACAATATAAAATGTAAAATAATCAAGAAAAAATACAAAGAATGTATAGTTAAAAGAGCATTTCTCAGCTTAAAATATGGGAGATGATTATAAGATGCAAAAAAGTGTTATATGCACATGGCCAAATTCCATTAGGTCATGTTATAGAATGGCTTAGAAAAATATTTCACCATTGAGTCTCTGCAATAACCAGAAGAGTAATTTGAATAATTAGCAAAGAAAATTTCCTAATGTTGTCATCTTTTGTTTCTTTGAATGAAAGGAATACTCCTGTGAGTTATGACATGTATGTGGTCATGCTCTTTGTCTTTTTGGGGTGTCATCCTCTAAAATATACCCAAGGAATCTTGAAGGGGAATATATATTTCATCCAAATTTTTTTCATTTTCAGTTCATCATCACTGAAACACATATTGTCGTAAGTATAATAGTTTAGTTGTATAGTTAATTTTATCTTTCTAAGTTATTTACATGAGAAAAAGTAGAAATTGTGATATTAAGAAATATGGACAGTAATTTTTGTTTTTCTAAACCAAATAGAATTCTTGGGGGATTATATCCTAGTTTGACAACTTGAATATTTATAAAAAAGAATTATAAAAGCAGCATAATACATTTAAATTCATAAGAGGCAGATTCCTTGCCAACAATGTTGTAAAAGTAGAGTAAATAATATTAACATTTACCTCCAACTTCCTCATCTACTCTGACAGAAAATCCATCTTAGAATGATTATACCAAAAGAGATGTACAATATAATGAAATAATATTACTGAATCTCCAAGATAAATTCTAGGACTATGTATACATAATTATCAATGACAAAGTTTAGTCAATGAAACCAGATTTTTCTGTAAGCATAAATAAATATACAGACATTAGAAAACTGACTCTAAAAAATGCTAAGTATTACTGCTAAAACAATACAGGTAGATAAATAGATAGCTAGAGAGGTAGGTACATACATAAACAGACTTCACAAAAGTATCTCTAAAGTGAAGTCTGTATTCAGTTCTTCTGTTGATTTTATTTTTGTAACTGAAGGAACCATATGTATGAAAAGGCTGTTGAACTGAAAGGTGTCTTGGGATAATGGGGAAAAGTGGCTCATGGCTAGACAGACACGAAAGCCTGTCTCAATTCCATTTCTTCTCTAGTCCTACTGTGTGGCCACAAGGAAATCGCTTAATAGTCACTCATTTTCAGCATAGTTATGTGCAAAATAAAGAAAACAGAAACATATAAAAATACTTAGCATAAGGATTTTCAAAAAGAAGATTCATAATCAATATTAAGTTCTAATTTTAGTTTTTATTTTATTTTAATGTTTTCTTAACAGCATGGATGGGTTAATTTTTATATTATTTCTCACATTTACAAAATATTAATGTAATGACTGGCAAGAGGATTGAAAAGATAATTATAATTATCTATTTTTGATATTTGATTGTTAACATTTAAGCTACACCTTTCTTTCTGCCTCACATATGGACAAAATGATAAGAAAGTATGGATGCTCCCTCCTTTTGAACTATAAGGAAGTTTAAATCATACAAGCCATAGCATGCCTGCAGAAATCCTCACCTAAGCCCCACCCACTAACCACCATAAAACCCTAAGCCATGTAGCCCTTATTCTCTGCATCTTGGAACAGCCTGGGAACACGCTATACCCACAAAGCCTTGGTATGTGAGGAATAAACCTATGATATTCACTCTGTTTCCTTGTGGGATCAATGGCCCATGCTTATATAATTCCTCAAAAATGAACCCTAATATTATGTATAACTATAAAGCACTAATAAAGAAACTCTATTTTTTTATTTTTTTTATTTATTTAATTTTGATTCATTGAATACAAATGGAGTACAGCTATTGTTTCTCTGGGTGTACACAAAGTAGAGTCACACCATCTGTGAATTCATACATGTACACAGGGAAATGATGTCTGTCACATATTCTGTTATTATTACCCCCCCAACCCCTCCCCTCCTGTCCCTCTATGCTATCTATCCTTCCCCCATTCTTGCCACGCTTCCACCCTACATTGTGCATCATGATTCACTTATCAGAGAGACCATTGGATTTTGGATTGTTGGGATTGGCTAATCTCACTTAGCATGACAGTCTCCAACATCATCCATTTACCTGCAAATGCCATGATTTTATTCTTCTTTATGGCTGTGTAATATTCCATTGTGTATATATACCACTGTTTCTTTATTCATTCATCTATTGAAGGGTATCTAGGTTGGTTCCACAATCTAGCTATTGTGAATTGGGGAGCTATGAACATTGATGTTGCTGCATCACTGTAGTAATCTGATTTTAAGTCTTTTGGGTATAGGCCAAGGAGTGGGATAGCTGGGTCAAATGGTGGATCCATTCCAAGTTTTCTAAGGAATCTCCACCTTGCTTTCCAGAGTGGCTGCACCAACTTGCACTCCCACCAGCAATGTATGAGTGTACCCTTTTCCCCACATCCTCGCCAACACCTGTTGTTGCCTGGATTCTTAATAATAGCAAGAAGAGCGAAGCAGGGGGTGTCACAATACCAGACCTTCAAATATACCAGAGAGCAATAGTAACAAAAACAGCATGGTATTGGCACCAAAATAGACTGGTAGATCAATGGTACAGAATAGAGGACACAGAGATAAACCCACATAAATACAGGTATCTCATACTTGACAAAGGAGCCAAAAACATACAATGGAGAAAAGATAGCCTCTTCAACAAATGGTGCTGGGAAAACTGGAAATCCATATGCAGCAAAATGAAACTAAACCCATATCTCTCACCCTGTACAAAACTCAACTCAAAATGGATCAAGGACCTAGGAATTACACCAGAGACCCTGCACCTAATAGAAGAGAAAATAGGTCCAAATCTTCATCATGTTGGCCTAGGACCAGATTTCCTTAACATGACTCCCAAGGTGCAAGAAATAAAAGCAGGAATCAATGATTGGGATAGAGTCAAACTAAAAAGCTTTTTCTCAGCAAAGGAAACAATCAGCAATGTGAAGACAGAGCCTTCAGAGTGGGAGAAAATCTTTGCCACACACACTTCAGATAGAGCACTAATCTCCAGAATCTACAAAGTACTCAAAAATCTTTACACCAAGAACACTAATAACCCAATCAATAAATGGGCCAAGGAAATGAACAGACACTTTACAGAGGAAGATCTACAAGCAATCAACAGATTTATGAAAAAATGTTCAACATCCTTCGTTATAAGAGAAATGCAAATCAAAACCACCTTAAGATTTCATCTTGCCCCAATTAGAATAAAGAAAGTTTAAATGGTACATAGCAAATATGGAATCTGGGTGACAGGTATATTGTGTTATTGACTTTATTTTACTTTACTTTATTGTTAAAATTGTATGTGATAAAATATTTGTATTTAAGAAAACATTTGTGTAAAAAGTAAAAAATTGTTAGTGAATAAAACAATGTTCAGAGTGAAATGATTAGATTATGAGGACTATAATCTCATTGGAGGATTAATCCATTAAATGATTACCAATTTCAATGGACTACTGGGTGGTAACTGAAGGAAGGTGGGATGTGACTGGGGGATGTAGGTCCTTGGGGGTGTAACCTGGGAGGTTGAATCTGCCCCTGAGCACATCTCTCTTACTCTCTTTCCCAGTTGGTCATGAGCTGAGCAGCATTCTCCATCATGCCCTTCCTGCCTGATGTTTCTGTCTTAGAGATGGCAGGCCATGGAATGAGACCTCTGAAAGCTTGAGCCTGAAATAAATCTTTTGGTTTAGTCAGTTTTTTCGCTGCTGTGACTAAAGAACCTAACCAGCACAATTGTAGAGGAGGAAAGTTATATTTTCGGGCACATGGTTTCAGAGGTCTTAGTCCATAAAAGGCTGACTCCATTCCTTGGGGCTTGAGGTGAGGCAGAACATCATGGCAGAGTGTGTGGCAGAGAAGCAGCTCACGTGAGATCAGGAGGCAGAAAGAGAGACTGTACTTGTCAGATACAAACATATTCCCCAAAGCCATGCCGCAATTCCTACCTCTTCCAGGCAAACCCTACTGCTTCAATTACCACTCAGTTAATCCTTATCAGGAGATTAAAATCACTGATTGGGTTAAGACTTTTACATCCCAATCATTTCTCCTCTGAACCTTCTTGCATTGTCTCATGGTGAGCCTTTGGGGAGTACCTCACATCCAAACCATAACACTTTTCTTCCTTTAATTCATCTTCAGAGGTATTTTGGTCACAGTGATGAAAAGCTGACTGGCATGCAAGCCCACCTACATATAACTAAAAATGTTAGAAATCTCTTGCCTCATAAATGCCCAAAATATATATCAAAGTACATGCACATACTAAAGCCTCAATATGAAACCTCACCAAAACAGTCTTTATACTCTCTACAAAGGTCAAAATATTTTTATAGTGAACAAGTTACTCATTTTCCTTGTCCAAATACACATTGTTGACTTCTTGATAAAAGGACTCAGCAGCTTTAGGGCTCAGACTTCATAGAATGCTATAATATCTTTCTTGAACAAATTCAAATTCAATTAAGTAAAACATGGTACATTTCAGTTTGGAGTAAATTTTATCAAGTGAACTTTAGTAAAAATTTTCATTCAATTTTTTTTTCTCTTTTCAGTACTGGGGATTCAGTACAGGTGAGCTTCAGAGCCCTTTTCTAATATTTTTTTTTTCTCTTTTGTGAGACAGGGTCTTGCTAACTTGCCCAGGCTCACATTGAATTTGTGATCCTTCTGCCTCAGCCTTCTGAGTAGTTGGAATTACAGTCTTACACCACCACACCTGGCTTGACTCAACTGTGGATGTTTCATGCTGATAGCTTTTAGCAAATATCCTTAAACACATACACACAGAGGAAATCTTTGAACATTCCTGAGGGAAGAGTAATAGAATGAATCTAACTAGTCGTCACGAGAATTGAAATGTATCACACAAGTCCCATTCTCTGGACTAAGGTACACTAGGCCTAGAATCTAATTCTGATTGAGCTTACCTGGCATTCATTGTTTTGAGCATTTCTCAGCCAGTGGCCAGTTGATCTCAAAAGTCACATTCAATTCTAGAAACTTTTGTTGAACTAGCTATCATTTATTTGTCATTGCTATTTCTTAAAGTACCCAAACAATATTAGAGCATTATTAATAAGCAAATTCTATTTCTTAAGATGGCTAATCATGTGGATTTTATTCTGGCACTTTGATTTACTTGCAATACATAATATGAACAAAGTATAGTGAGCTTCTAATTATATTAGATGCTAGGAGTTTACTAAGTACAGTAAATGCAAAGTTAAAATCAATCCCAGACCTTGCCCTTAAGGAATTTACCAGCTGATAATTCCACATATGTTAAAGATCTTGATTTTTGAATTATTTGCACTCAGTACTAGTATTCAGTACTAATAAAATATTTTTTCCTCCATACCTGATCTTCACTTCAAGCCCTTCTTTACATGACTTCAAACTTAGGTGCTGCTTTCATTTCCTTACACTTACCACACAACATGTTTTATATTACAGACACACATGTGGTATATGTACGTGTGTGTGTAATATAGATATATAGATAGATAGATAGATAGATAGATAGATAAAGAATTTCTTAAGCTTCTTACCAAAGACAGTGCCCATTTTTACTTACAAATGAAGAAAGTTGAAATGAAACCAGAAAGATAATAGAATATGAAGCACTGGACTCTGCCCCTCTCCAAAAACACACTAATTCAATTATAATTCAAATACTCTAACCACCTGTGGGAGAATGGAGACAATGGCTTGTGATCTGCCACATCCCTCTTCCTAACTCAGCACGGTGAGTGGGCCCACAAGTGCATTGGTCAAGCTTCACTGGCGCCTTTGCAAAGGCACAACTATTATCTTGCCTATGTCAGAGTACTGATACACAGATCAATGAAACGGAATAGGAGCATAACAAATTCACACACATACAGTTAGCTGATCTTTGACTATGGTTCCAAGAATACGCAATAGGGGCAGGAAGAGTCTTTTTAACAAATAGCATTGGGAAATGGGATATCTACATGCAAAACAATGAAATAGTACCCATATACTATACTATACTATACTATACTATACTATACTATACTATACTCAAAATTCAGATAAAAATGAATTAAAGACAAAGTATGTGAAATTGTGAAACTGGAAAAGATTCATGACTTTGGTCTAGACAGTGATTTCACGTATATGATACCAAAAGTAAGGCAATAAAAGCAAAGTCAGAAAACCAAGAAGTAGAACTACATTGAATTAAAACTTTCTGAATAACAGAAGAAACAGAAAAATAAAGAGACAACCCATGGTGTAGGAGAAAATGTTGGTAAACCATATATCATATAAAGATTTAATTTCCAAAATATATAAGGATGGCCTAAATTCAATACTAAAAACTGACAGTGTGGTTGAAAAAAAAAACAGAAGAATGACTTGCATCACCATTTCTTCAAGAGAAATATGTAAATGGTCAACTAGTATTAAAAAAGATGCTCAGTGATATTAATCATCAAAGAAATGATGGAAGTGACAATGAAATATCGCTATACGCCAGTTGCTAAAGAATCAAAGACAAGTATAAGTGAGAATATGTAGAAATTGGAATTCTTGTACACCATTGGTGGGAATCTGAAAATGTACAACTGCTATGGAAAGAAGTATGTAGGTTTCTCAAAATATTAAAAATTGAAACTACTGTGGGATCCAGCATTCCACTTTTTGCTTTTATTCAAGAGTTTAAATTAGAATCTCAAAAAGATGTTATCATTTTTGTGTTCATTTCTGTCCCACTCATAGCAGCCAAGATGTGGAAACTACCTAAATAGTCACTGACAGATGAATGGATGAAAATGATGTGAGATTTTATTCATCCTTTTTTATTTTTTATTATTCAGCCATTTTTAAAAAGGGAAATTTCCTACTAGGTTACAACATGAATGAAATCTGAGGACATTCAGAAAAGGGGATTTATGGCTTTCTGAATTTGTTGTCCATTAAATTTGATATTTATCTCTTATTTTTTCTTTGAATGTAACATTACTACCCAGACATAAACTACAATGTTATAAGTCACTTAGTAGATAAAATATATAAAATTATAAAAATATATTTGTTTATAATGTAAATAATTGAGGGATATTTGAAAAAAATCCATTATCTTGAAATTCACTCATTATTGCCATCATCTTTTTAATGTATGTATTACCTCTGGGAATAATCCATAAATTGTAATACTTAAATGGTCTTACTAATTTTATGCATTAGATGTGAAATTATCTAATGATTTCTTCCCTGCAGAAGACTTTGGCATTGTCTCCCGTATGTGCATTGTCAAATGGTACCAGATTACCCCTGCTAACAACCTCTCCCACACCGTACTCCTGCATTCTCTGAAGGCTAGTTACTTCAACTTCACATTAGCAACAATTACTTACCTGGCCCAGGAGGCTGCCTGTGTGGTGGTTGGCTCCACCAGTGCAACTTGGACAGGGAGAAATCCTCACTCAGTGAGAGTTTGATAGGAGATTCTACCCTCTTTTTCTTGCTGGGCAGCCTTCCATCCATTGGCAAGCCCCTGCTCATGTGGTACTCTATCAAGAGAAAATAGGACACTTCCAAAACCAAGAACTGAGTGGGACTTCCACAGCCTTCCCCTCCCAAGAAACCAGGTACTTTTCCTGGCTCCAAAAGGGATCTCTGAGTAAATCTCTTCTCCCTTAGCCCTTGGCCACCTTTTCCTATATCCTGTCCTGCTCTCAACCTGAGTGAAGGACCAGGCCTGGGAGTCTGTGAGAGCCTCAGTGGTTCCACTGAGAAGGCATACAAACAGGAACAGTTTCAGCCCCTGCCATGAGACCAGAGAGTCCTCTGGGGCTCCATCAAAGTGCTGTTGGCTTATTGCTGTCAACATGAACACTCAGAGGTCCAGGAAAGGCCCTTCTAAGACTGCCTGACACAGCCCCCATGCCCTACTCCTCTCTCTGAGAAGAGGGTAAAAGATAAAATGCAAGCCTTGGAACTTTCAGAGACCCCTCAGTCTCTCTGCTGGGTTAGAGAAGCACTTCCAAATGGGGTTTTGTAATAAAAACAAATCACACACACATACACACATACAATGAATATGTTAGATTGAAATGGACTTTTGAAAGGATCCATATTGACATTAATGCAAATATAGACAATCATCAATAGAAACAGGTGTTTTGTCTTACAGTAGGCTGAATCAAGTTAAGATGACTCTGATGTGTTGGAACAGAAACACTTCTATATTCAGTTCATTCTTATATAGTCAACTTATCACTTGCTGAACAATCAGGATAGCGGATATCATGAAGAGCCTTAGTGATTGCAGTTTTTTGAAAAAGATATCATGTACTTCTATTGTTGTAATACAGATTCTGGTACCCCGAGTACTTTTAATTTACAGAATTATTGCACAGTGTGTGTCACAGAACTTTTAATTCCATGCAGAAGTAGCATTGCTATCATGTTCTTATCTTCTTAAAGAATGCCACTCATTATTTCACTTACAGTTTATTCCCCGAGAATACCAAAAACTAAGTGAGATAAATACCATCATTCAGGAGATCGTACCCAGACAGATAATGAGAATAGCTTAATAAAGTTTGCCTTTTTAGATAATATTTGAAAAAAGTTGAAACCCAAAGAAATTAAGTCATTTATCTAAGTTATTGTTTATTGTTATGTTTAACCGTAGATGTTATATCAACTTATATTAAACCTTTCCCCATGTTTTTACTAGATTCCGGGAGACACCACTTATTCTTCAAAAGAATCTTCACTTGAAGTTTAGTTTTGAAAATTATTAATTTTTAACTATTTAAACCACAGACTTACCACTTTCCATTTTAATGTCTTGCATGCATTTATTTCTCTATGAAATTAAATCTATCAGTTTTTAAACCATATGGTCTGGATCATTCATTTTGGTGGGTACTGAAAATTGTAAATGTTGACCACAGTAGAAAAAGAAATTTTAACATGTGCTAGCAAATGTCCTGACACATCAGCAGCAGAAAGAATCCTAAGTAAAAACTACCAGAGATGATTTGATCATAAACCTCTCAAGCAGAAAATTGGCAATCACTGTAGAAACAATTCTTCAGGAAGGTATTCAACTTTCAAACAACCTTGAAACAAAGCAACCCAATGACATCCCACTTTCTAGTCTCTTACTGGCCTCTCCATATCAGGGTCTGCTGCGAAACCAGCCTCAAGGAAAACATGAAGAACAGAGTCACTGCGTGGTGGAAGTCTTTGGTAATGCACATGCTAAAGATAAGTTCTTTCCTGAACACTGAAGAAGAGAAAGTTGGTTCCAAACTCTTTGGGAAATGGTCCAGGTTTAAATGGCATAGGTTACATCACAATCATAAAAATAGACATCAGGGCTCATTAACCACTAAATGAGTGAAAATAGAGCTTTAGCCTTTTACACAATTCAATACATTTGGTGCTAATCTGGAATAATCTGGGACATAAACAGTATGTATGTCTTGTGGTGTTTTTTTAAATTTTTCTTTAAAGATTACACTTAAAATTTAAAACATTTGATAGATGTGGTATATCCTTAAAGCTTTGCTCCTTTTATATTTTATATATTGCAATAGTTTGCACCTTGAGTACCCACCAAAGGCCCACATATCAAAGGCTAGATCCTCACATGTGGTGCCACAGAGAGGGGGCCTAATGGCAACAAGTTAAGTCACTGGGTTATGGCCCTGAGAGAGATATTTGGGTTTTGACCCATGCTCTGTCTGTCTCTATTTGATTTCCAGCTACCATGAGGTGAACAACCTTCTTCCCTCACATGATCTTGTCACTACATGATGAATTGTGCTCTACATGCCCTGGCACCTGGGCCAAGTGACCACAGACTAAGGGCATTGGACCTAAATAAATCTCTCTCATTTCCAAAAATCTGTAATAAAAATTATAATGAGCTTGATTCCTCAGAAAATATTTAAGTTTAGTATCTTATTTGTGAAGACAGTGTCATGTGGAAGGCACTCTAAAAACAAAACAAAAAAGAAACTACATTAAAAATAAATAAAATGCAAGAAAGTATCAGTGATTAAAGTGGGTTAGCTCCAATTATTTGAACAGTTTTATGACTGTGTAATATTTTATTTCTAAAAACAGTGTGCAAATTAGCAGTCACTGCATTTCAACTAACATCTAAACACAATTTTACTAATTCAAAGTAGAAGTATGTATTATTGATATCACTCTGCATACTTAACACAACATTTACATTCCCCAAAATTAGGTTATTGAATCTAATTAGGCTTATACTCTATCAATCCCAAATAACTCATAAATTTGAACAAAATAGTACTAGGCTAAAAATGCCAACCAAGAATAAATCTGCAACAATATTGTGTGTAAGTTGATAATAAATTCTTTAGAAAGCTGAGTAGGTTATAAAAGAACAGTTTTATTGATGGATTAATCCAAATTTAGGTATGTTAGGTATGCAGTTTTATGATAAAATAGTACTGTGCAATTCAAGAACAGAAGTGACTGCCAATTTGAAATATGTTTCTTATTGAAAAATCCACTGAACAGATGTTTGATCACTAATAAATCCTGTCAATTATGCCATATTTTTTATTTTGTTTCATTTGTGTTTATCTGAAGTGAGAGTGAAAGCAGATTGGTAAGGCATTAAGATACTTGGGTTCTGTTTTTTGTGGTCCTACCTTTAATTGGTGTGGTGGCTCAGTGTTAATTCACTGAAATTAGAAATTTTAACCTGTGACTATGAGATCATTCCAATCTCTAAAACAGTATTTGATTTTGAAGAGTATATTGGAAAATATGTCTAGCAAGATAGTCTGGGGTAATTTCTTTCCACCAATGAGTGTTCGTGATTTTCTTCCTATCTTAATTTTACCTGTTATAAACTGTCCATTTCTCTAATAATTCTTCACTGTATTCTCTACTACAACCCACACTTAAACTGTCGATTCTTCTCTCAATTTCTCATCTACTCTTACTGGAGCAATTCTCTGTGGCTCCCATGGTTTTATCTCCTTGCTTCCATATTTCATTTGCTTTTGTTTTCAATCTGAAGTATACAAATGCAGGAGTTGGAGTAGCAAGAATGGAAACCAGCAGCATACATAAGCAAGAGAACTAATTCAGAAACATATTTAATGTATAAATAGTTGAGTGTATAATATAACACTGTGAACATTACAAACTGGAGGATCTAATATTTTAAAGCTACCAATTTATTATTGGAGTTTGGTATAGATACCACAAGCTGATCATTTAGAGTGTGCCTGTGTATGGTGAATACATCTGCATGTGAGATTTTGTTGTTGTTGTTGTTGTTGAAAATGATATTTTAGTCCTTCTACTGATGTTCTAGAAACTATTGTGAGTTTATAGTGGAGACTAATTGAAAAATGTGCCTTTACAATTTTAAGATATTTTTTAATGCAACATTCATGGAAATCCATGTACTTAGGACTTTGAGTTTTTAGACAGTCTATTAAAGTAGTGCAACCTACTACTAGTGTATACTAATGTACCAAATTAGTGCTCTATGGAAAGAAACTGAGTCAATTTATTTTATATTATTTTGTGAGGTAGCCACCATTTCTAGCCAATAGATTGAGTGATCTTTGACCTACATTATTTGAAGTCCACAGAGAACATTACTTTTCAAAAATAATTTCTATGCTATGCAATTCATTTAAATTAAGAATTGATTCTATGTTCAGGGACATACTATCATAGAAGGGAGGTCCATTATTTTTCAGTTATCAATTCATTTTGATTTCACTGTAGTTCTCTAATGTCAGAAAGAGTTCAGGCTCACAATTTATAGAATAGGACAAGAAAGAAAACTTTTGAAAATTAGTTGAAAGTCAGACAGAGTCTAAGGGAAGACTACCCACCTAGACGGGCATTGCAAATTGGATTTTGCAAAACTAGAACATGAGAGAGAAAAAAAAAGAATGGAAAAAGCAGATAGGTAGAAGATGTTCTTATTTCAGAGAGTGATAATTTAAACTTCAAAGTAATTTTCAAAATACTTTTATCAATCTATATTTTCTTTATTCTAATTAAGTAGTAAAGATTATAGGACAGACTTTTTTTTATATACAAAAGTCAACTAATCCTTCATATTAGTTTTGTGGGGGACAGGGAACTCCAAACTAAATTTTAAGAAAAAGCTAACTTTACTTGCAATAATTTCTTGCACAAGTAGAAAAGTTGTGCATTATTATAATACCAGTTAAACCTTAACATTCTTATAATGAAGCTGCAATTCTGACAGACTCATATCTGGGTTTCAGAAAGAACATTTGACTCTCCCTTTATTTCTATTAATCTGACGTTTCTGGCTCCTATTAGAGAATAGGTTGGAATGGCTACTTTTTGGTCCCTATCAAAGGTGAAACAAAATCTGGAGGAAATTCTTATGCTTATGAAATTTTTGCTACTCAAAAATGTCTTTGGATCAAAGGATACTATAAAATATATAATGGCTTAAACATTATAGTATAACATAAAACTACTTTGCTTGAATCAGTTTTGAAATTCACTCTTATTAGTCCAGGTTATGCTGAGGTAATAAACAACTCCTTAGTTTCAGAGACTTTAAGCTACATTTTTTAATTCTTATTCATACTTTGGTTCATTATGAGTCTCCAGTGGTCCTGCTCTACAATATTCTAACTCTGGTCTATGGACTGAGGCATGGTTACCATCTTGAATGTGGTCACTGTACCATAAAAGGGAAAAGTGCTGTAGAGGACCCACATAGGCAATTAGGTAATACTTACACTTAATAACCATTGACTAAACTTTTCACATGGCTGGACAATCTTAGTGAGCACAGAAGTGCTGTAGCCACTTGCATCTAGGAGAGTGAGAATTGAAAATATTCAAGAAGAAGAAAAACTACTCACATACATGAATATACATTAATAGGTTCCAGGTCTTTGATGCATTTGCTGTACATATATTACTCAAGACATTTTTGTAAAAATTAAAATCTACTATATAAAATCCACATGAATTTTTTATTTGAGATTAAATATGAAGAAAATCTTCATTTCTTTTCTCTTTGACCCTGAGGTATATTTTCTACCTGAAAAGCTTCATCCTACAATTGATGGTACTTTCCTTGTTGTCATGGCTGCCAGGAAACATAAGATAAGTTTGGAACTCAATCATATCAATTTTGTTGAACTTTAAGGTTGTAAGGTTTTGTTTTGTTTCATTTTCCCTACTAGAGGTTTTCTATTATATGATTAATTTGGTATGTACTTTTTGTATCATTTATTGCTAAGAGCCTGGTATTTTTGTAGAATAAGAAAGGAAGGGAAGAAACAAATCAATCCAAATGGAAATCTATTAAAATACTTCTAAATGACTATTATGTTCATGAAAAAGTCAAAAATAAATTCAACAACTACTAATAAGAAATAATAATCAGGATACTACTCTAAACATACCAAAATGTATAAAATAAAAATTACATACAGAAGAAAATATATCAAGTGTATTTTTAGTAATTTTCTTTGAAATTGAGAATAAACAAATAAAAGAACTAAAGATAAAAACGTTTAAATATATGAAAATGCTAAAGGTACCTAATATAATGATCTTCAGTTATATTCACATTGTTGCCTATAACAAGGTTTCATTGTGTTTTTGTAGCTGAATAGTATTATATTATGTATACGTATCACATTTTCTTTTCTAGAGGTGGGTATGTTTAATCTGATTTAAATATCATACCACATATATATATATTTTGAAACGTCACACAGGGTACTGCATGTATCAGTACATTTTTATTTTAGTATCATTTAAAAAATAAATTGTGAACTATAGAAAAAAGTAACTATTAGAAGCAAATAAATACTATTTACTTGTACAGAGGAATAGAAAGAAATTATGTTGTCTAATCATGAATGAAATATGAAAACACAAACAGGAAACATTAACAATGAGAAAATATGATAGATCAGGAGGAAATTAAATAATTAAAGAGGTTTATTGAAGTCAAAATCATCATCATTTGGCTCTATAGTGAGGTATAATTTCCTAATTTAACAATGTCAAAGCTATTTGTCCTCAAACTTGTTGAAGCATCAGTTTCCACCAATACCTCCAGGATTTTATTGCAAGCCTCTCACACATAGAATAAAAGTTTTGATTTGTCTACACAATGACAATTCTGTCAAGACCATAACCTGTCCATCAAATTTAGGATTTGTACAAATTTTTAAATTTCCTTAAAATTTAACTTAATTAATAAATTAAGTTTGATTGATTGACTTTGATTGTGACAAAATGATAATATTTATAACTGAGAAGAGATTAATAAAATCACAAAAACCACCACCAATATGAGCATAGGGTAGTAATAATTTATAAATAAATGTATCCAAATAATGCAAATGACTCCTAAACATACTTATAATTATGTAATACAAATTAAAATACAGAAAAAGCATTTCTATTTGCTTGTCAGAATGTAAAAGATTACGTATATTACTGAATTTGTTAACTGCTAAACTGTTATTAAAAAACAGTTTAAATGTGCAGGGATTTTAACAATGCACTTCCATTTCTAGGGATCTATACTGCCAGAATATTTGTGCATTCAATCATGTTTATTCAGTACTTTTGTAAGAATGAAAATTTGAAAAAAAAAGACAAATGGATAATCAACAAAAAATTGATTAAATTTGTCATGGTTCATTTAACTCTCTGATGACTGGAATCATTTATAAAAAACAAACAGGTCGATATACATGTATTGCCAAGTAAAATTTCCAAGATAATAAAATAAAATCATAAATATTAACTATCCTCAATTGTTAGGAAGTTGAATGAAAAGTTCAGGGTCCTCCTTCCCACCTTGTTCTACAGAGCCAGGAGACATTCATGTGTCTGTCTCTCTCAAGTGCACCCCACATGAAGGACTCTCAGAATGACCTCAGGGAAAGGGTCATGAGGTGTCAGTTTTGAGCTTTGGGAAGGGGGCACCAGGGTGGGTATTAGAAAGAAGCTGGGAAAACTGGAAATCCATATGCAGCAAAATGAAACTAAACCCATATCTCTCACCCTGTACAAAACTCAACTCAAAGTGGATCAAGGACCTAGAAATTAGACCAGAGATTCTGCACCTAATAGAAGAGAAAATAGGTCCAAATCTTCATCATGTTGGCCTAGGACCAGATTTCCTTAACATGATTCCCAAAGCGCAAGAAATAAAAGCAGGAATCAATGATTGGGATAGAGTCAAACTAAAAAGCTTTTTCTCAGCAAAGGAAACAATCGACAATGTGAAGAGAGAGCCTTCAGAGTGGGAGAAAATCTTTGCCACACACACTTCGGACAGAGCACTAATCTCCAGAATCTACCAAGTACTCAAAAATCTTTACACCATGAACACTAATAACCCAATCAATAAATGGGCCAAGGAAATGAACAGACACTTTACAGAGGAAGATCTACAAGCAATCAACAGATTTATGAAAAAATGTTCAACATCCCTCGTTATAAGAGAATGCAAATCAAAACCACCTTAAGATTTCATCTTACCCCAATTAGAATGTCTTTTATTAAGAACACAGGCAACAACAGGTGTTGGCGAGGATGTGGGGAAAAGGGTACACTCATCCATTGCTGGTGGGAGTGCAAGTTGGTGCAGCCACTCTGGAAAGCAGTGTGGAGATTCCTTAGAAAACTTGGAATGGATCCACCATTTGACCCTGCTATCCCACTCCTTGGCCTATACCCAAAGGACTTAAAATCAGATTGCT
>JAJEJO010005801.1:576741-609545 GCA_020662805.1 Glaucomys volans
TCTGGTTTTGGTATCAGGATGCTACTAACTTCAAAAAATGAGTTTTGAAGGGTTTCTTCCTTTTCTATTTCATATAATCTTGATAGCAATATTGATATTATGGAAATGGAGAAAGGAAAAAACTGAGTTTGATCAATGATAATCTAATAACAAATACAAATAAATTTAAAATTTGGGGAATATCCTGTCTAAAAAATATAATATGCATTCTTTAACCACATTTTAAGAATGATGATGGAATGATATTAAATGTGCCCTGTGACTTTTTGAGGACTGACAGCCTTGAATACAAACCAACAGATATAAGATAAAAAGTTTTGTGATTGCTTGTTTTTCTTCTGTATGTCTGCATTTAGTAATTCCCCATGAGAAATGAGGTATTGCTTTAATTTTATATAATCAGATTCTTATACAAAGAAGAAACACATGTACAGAGCTCCCAAACTAACAATAAGGTGGACTCTTGCCATTCTTTTCTGTGCTGGGAAGAGAACAGAGCTTGGGAAAAAATTATTCCTTTGTTTTCTTAACTGTTTCCCATGCAGTCAATTTTTCAAGTAGAGTTTCTATTCCTTTGCCAGTACTTTTGTTTTTTTCCAATGTGGGAATCAGGCTTTTAAGCCCAACTTTGACTTTGTAACTTCTTGGTCAGAACTCTGCAGAAATCTAGAAAGCATAATGGCACATTGAGTTACACAAGCCCAGGACTTCAAGTATTTCATATCAACATGTTCTACAAGTGTTTTTGCAAAACATCCTTCTCTTCCATTTTCTTTCATCCTTTTATCTTGCTCTGCTAACCATTTCCAATCTAGATGTCCCGCAGGATGTTCTGAAACATGAAGCTGTTTGTCCTTGCCACCAGGATGTAGTTCTGCTGCTGCCAACCTGGTGATGGCATCCATGGCAGGCTGAACACTTCCAGTGGCAGATCCCAGAATGTCGGAAACCAACACACATGCACACTTATCTCACACCAAATCTTGGGCGTGTCTTTGCAAGTACCTTAACAAAGCTGGAGAAATGGATTCTAAGAGCTCATGATGGTGGATCTCTGGGTCTTTCTTACTGTGTGTATTACCATCTCCTTTTTGCAGAACTTCAATGATTTCTCATACTGTATGTCCAGGATCTTTTAGACTCAGTAATTACAACAGAACCTTCCTTCCTTATTTGTTATTTACTGTGTTTGCAATGAACTGATAATTTCTGAGATAATTATCTGCTTCACAAACTTGGTATCATCAATACAATCAAATGCAGTGAGTAAAACCAAATGAGAGTATTGGCCATTAGCCACCTTTTCAACATAAGTCTTCATTGTTTTCACAATCACTTTCCTGTCCTTGGATGTGCAGTGCCACAGTGCATGGCCACTTGGGCACTGCCATGTGGGTGTGCCAAGTATACCACTGCTTCACAGATGGCTTCAATCAGTTCTGATCTGAGTTTGGGGGTGCGTAGGTAAAAAAATCCAAGAATATTTTATGGACCAATGAGTGCTTAATCACAGCATCCTTTTGGGCCATTGGAGTTAGAATCTGTTTCATTTCATCCATAATAAACTCTAATTTTTCTGGCTGTACCTCTAAAACTTTTTCCCGAGTCAGGAGATCTGCTGACTTGTAAAGCTGAAAGATGTTCCCATAGAGCTCCTGTGTCAGCATGTTCCTCTGCTCCAAAATGGCTTTGTCATTGTACGCGTACTCCACAATGGCAAATGCTTCTGCATGATGCAGTGTCTTCCTCACATGGCCTTTAAAACTTCTGATTATCTCTGCAATTCATGGTTTATCCCCATACACGAGAATTTTCCTAACACAGAATATTTGGCTTTACTTAATTCAACTCGCAATTCTTCAAAGGCCTATTTTCTCTGTTCTTCATTACCATACTGAATGGATCATACAAGTTGAATCATGTGCAAAAGCAATAGTTTAAATTTTTCCTTGGATCAACTTCTGTAAGTCACTCATCAGCTTTACTCTTTTTTTGTCACAATCTTTTCTTTTTAGGCTCTCCCAAATCTGCTTTGCTCGAACAACGTGAGTTGGTTTTGTCACTGAGCTGCCTGCTCCACTTCAGTTCTTTCTTTTGTTTTGAAGGCATCCCATTTGGGTTTCTTACCTGCTGACTCATCACGTTTACTATCTGGCTGGAATTTTCTCTTTTCGTTGAATTTATTTGCCTGCTGAAATTTCTTCTTTGGTCCTTTGTTCCCTTGTTGTTAATTCTTGAACTGTTTCACACCCTTTTCCCCAGGTTTTGTAGCACTTTCCTCAAGGTTCCTAGATGTGATTTTAGGTCCATATCCTTAGCTTTTTGGGGGAATGACTTTGAAGAACTAGAATCACTGTTTTTATGAAATCTGTTTTTTCTCTTGCGATGCCTTTGTACTCTTTCCTATGAATTTTTTTTCCCCTTTGACTTCCATCATAGCAACTCACACATGTGGAACTGAGGCAGCACTGCAAATGCATTTTAAAATTAATTTTCTACCATATGTGAGTCAATTTCACTGTTTTAATCATTTGAAAGATTTTTAAATAGTGGCACAAATTTTAATTACAGATCGTGTAACATGGAAAACTGAGAACAGTAATGAAATTTTTAGTTTGAATTTTACATCAATTAGTGTCTACTAAATGAAACTAAGAAGCAAAAATTTAACACAATGTGTGTATGATAGGCTCTTTCATATTGGGTAATAAAAAGACTATATATTTGTTTAATCCTTTCTTACAAAAAATGTATGTTAGGTGCTCCTGACTGGTTTCTTTAGTCTATTTTTATGATGGAGGTTTCATCCAATTTCCTTAGGAACTTGAATTCCCATTCAAAGAATGCCATGTGAAAAGATCTCCAGGACTTATGATCAAAAGCAAGCAAAGAAACAAATAAAATATCTTCATGACAGTATGTCATACATAATAATTTGTATATAAAAGCAAAAAATAAGACTTTGTGTATCTTTTGCATGAAAACATGGAAGGGATATTGAGAAAATAGTAAAAGTGACTTGCTACATGAGAGAAAGGATTAAAGTCCAGGGTGAAGAATATGGAAAATAACACTCCCCTGGGAGAAAAGGAGAATAGTAGAGCCCAGGAAACTTCCCTTATCTACAACTGCTCCCCACCTGCCCTCCTACCTGCCCTAAATGAGCCCACCACTAGCGACTGATAAAATTCCTTCTATCTGGGCATGCTAAACCCTACGAAACTCAGACCCTTATTGTAGGTGGTGCCATTTTCCTCTGAAAACGTTCCTCTCATTGTTTAATAAAGTATCACTGATCTGTTGAGATCTGTCTCCATTTCTTTTTTCTTTTTGTATTCTCTTAACATTTTCTTTCATTTGATGCCAAAACCCGTGATAGAGTTTGGGGCTCTACCCCTCCCTGTCCTAATGAACTTCTACCACTTCTTCATATTTCCTTCCCATTTCTCTCTCTCTCTCTCTCTCTCTCTCTACCCTATATTCAAAGGTTAGTTACAGTCATGTTAAATGGCTGATGAGCCCTGGAAAGTGAATGTTGATAATCTGGCACTTCTGTGGCTCTCTGAGGTCAGGGAAGCCCTCAGTTATGACTAGCATGGCTGAATTCCCAGACTCACTCACTCTTTCTTTCTCTTTCTTTTGTTCTTTCTTCTTTCTTCCTTTCTTTCTTTCTTTCTTTTTTCTTCCTTTCTTCCTTTCTCTCTCTCTCTCTCTCTCTCCCTCTCTCTCTCTCTCTCTCTCTCTCCCGCTCCCTCTCTCTACCTTATACCCAAAGAAGGAGGCCCTTCACATTCTCCAGGTCCACTATAGCTCAATGGTGGCTAGTACAAGACCCCAAATCAATCCTAATCCAAGGCTAGATTTTTGCTGCCTTAGTGCCACAAAGATGGAACAAAGATCAATATCAGATCCTTTATTGATGTTGGGGGTATCCTCCTTTTAACCCTATCCACTCCAATTCCTTCCTTCTTTATGTATTCAGACCTCTGGATTAGAGACCACTTTTTGCCATTTTGTTTCTGCATGCAACAGCACCTTCTCTTTCTTTGAAGAGGTAAGATCCATTCTCATCTCTCACAGCGGCACCCTGCCCAAGACCCTCACCTTTTGGCTCATCCAGATCCTGGGGGTCCTCTACCATTGGGATTATAGGAACCAATGACCTCTCATTCTCTGGTGGAACTGTGTCAGTGATGGGAGACATCAAGGGATGCTTTGATCTCAACCACCACTCCAGTCAAATCTCTCCAACATGGGGTAATCAGTTCTTCCCAAGGGACTCTGCCTTAGGGTGTCTCATTAAAAATTTCCAAAATCCTCCACCTCCAATCTGACCTCAAAAGTTAACACCTTATTAGACTGAGTACACTGATCTGACTGAAATCTAAATTAGACAATCTAGTCAATGGACCAAATTCAGAATTTGGGACCTTTGATCCACAAATCCTCCAAAACTTAGATAATTTCTTCCAACAAAATGGCAAAAGGCCTGGGGGCTATAAAGGAAAGATTCATAAACAGTAATGTCTGATAACTATCAAAAGAAATTGTCACAGTCATGAGAATTTTTTCAGAGTCAGTTTGAGACCTACAAATCTTCCTAACTTCCTTCATAGGCAAGCTTGATTTCTGATTCTGTGTCTGCAAGTATGATTATCTAGCCCCAATATCTATTCCTTATATTGGTCTATAAGATGTATGTGGCACATAAAAGTCCTCACTAACTTTACTAAGAAAGTCCTAATTGACATAAAGGGATCTCCACTAAACACAGTGGTAATGCCAAAAGAAAGGTATTTTGCAAAAATCAAATGGCATTAGACATCTTAATTACAGCTCATGAGGATATCTGTGACATTATAAAAGCTAAATACTGTGTAAATAGTTCTATGAAATGGGTCCACCTGTGATGACCCCCACATGCTTTCTTTTCCAAGAAAAGAAAGGCTTGCCTGGCCTCTGTGGACATGGTATGCCACATTCCTTACAAACTATCTGTTCACTACAGAACTGCTGACCAAAAATAATGTTGATAAGAGGAACCCAAGTTTCCATGAAGACTTACGTATGACAAGATCCTGAAACTCTGGGAGATAAGGATAGTTGTTCCTAATCATAAAGCCTCTAAGAATGTATGGTTAGATATCCAATTTAAACTGATCGGCATGGGTCAAGGTAACCTAGAGTTGCCATGAAAGTGGGGACTTGACAGTGTGATGACATCTTACCCTGCAGTCAATCAAAAATCAAGAGGTGGGTTGGATCCCCCTTCACCCAGGTGTTGGGAATGTCAGTCCTGACTTGCTTCAGTTCCTTTGATGTGGGAGAATTTGGTGTATGAGACATGGGAAGGCTTGAGACAACTGAAGGCAGTGGGTTGGGGTCACTCCCTCAAGCTGCATGAAGGTCTCATGTCCAGAATCTGACACAGACAACCCTTAGGGGTACCAAATATCATCCACTATCTGTCCCTCTTTCTGATTAACTTAGCCTGATGGTGGAGGTTACCCTCACCCAATAACTCTTGGATCCTGAGATGAAATCTCAGTCTGATCTGAGGTCTTTGGGTAAGAGGTGACCCATTAATCCCCAGAGTATAAGGCAAGAAATCTCCCCCTCTTCAGAAATGCTTCTACCCCAATTCTGTCTGCACTGTCTACTTTTTAAACCAAATACCTTTTAGTTCATATGACTTAAAAAGGGGTTCAATTTAAAAATAGATGACAATAAAGGTGTCTTTAAAATTACTAACTCAGAAGTTTCTCTAGGTAGACAGATAATTAATAGAGTGTTGGTCTCTATAAAATATCTAAAATGTAATATTCTTTGTTTCTAGGATTTTTCTTTAACTAGAAAAAGATGCCTAGTATTTTTCACTATACTTCTTTGATATCTTGGATTTTACAGTTAAGAATGAGTACATTAGATGTGACATCAATGGGACTAATCAAGTGAATATGTTTGCTAAGAAACGTGATTAATTTACAAAGATAAAGTACTAAAACATAAAATCAAGTACTCTTAAATTCTTAAATTCTGTATGGTTATATATTTAAATGTTATATGTGTTTTCATAATTTGGTAAATGGAAAAAAGTTTTAAGATTGCTTTGTGTCTGTTTCTTCACTAAAACAAAGTTACTAAGAGTTAAAGTTCTATCAGGTGTAATTTATATGCAGAGTATAAAAGGTTTCAGTTGGATTTCTATTAAAGTACTATAAAAACATAAAGTGCTCTATCTTATTAAGGTGGAGTAATTTGTCTAAATTCAGAAATTTTATAAGGTTGTTTCAGAATGTAAATTATAAAAATGGGTCAACAGCCAGGAAAGAGATAAGAAGTTTCTAAGTATGGAAATATATTTTAGTATGGAAAGTAGAAGGAAAACTGTTTCTGTATGAGAAAGTCTTTGTGGTAAAATAAAAATTGTAGAATGTCTAAGTAAGTTGTAAAAGGTTTGTGGAAGGAAATGTCAAAAATTTTTTCTGTAACAAAGTTGGTTGTATATAAGTAGCATAATCAGTTAAAGTTATTCAAGGTTTTTCCCTAAGGTCAAATATAAATGTACTGTTAGAAATCAAAGTTTAAAGTTCTCTGGGTTGAGGTAACAAAGATTTCTTAAACATTAATCTCCTTTTATCTATCAAGCTTATCTCTTGTGTCTGTTAAGTTTTATTCTTCAGAGAAACTAGTTGAAGGAATTAGGGCTTATACAACACTGGTTAAACAACAGCTATTATTTTATAGTATTACACTACTTTACAGAGTCTAAATTTTTCTTTAAAAGATAAACTTGGTTAATATAAGAATATCAGTGTAATCACAGGACTGTAACTAGCTTCTTTGTCATATTTTCCATGTAGATAAGTCTTTAAAGTGTAAGGTTTAGAAGAGCATTTTTACCAAGCTGGTATTATTCAAACTAAAGTTTAAAGTAAATATTTGGGATTATAAAATTATATTTCTTGGTTTGTAGCTATTATACAAACTCAATATGTTTTTACTCTTGTTGATTCTATTTTGTATTTTCCTTGTAAACTTTAACTGCTATCTCTTAGAGCCTTACAGAAATATAACTTTCTGTAAGAAAGACGTGATGTAAGATTAACTTCCAGAACTAATACAGATCCCAGTTAAATAAAAGGGGTAAATAATTGTAAAGTTATAGACATAAAAGGTAAATCCCATTACTCTTACTTTAAGGCTGGTGAAACTGGCTTGCTGGATGTTTAAGATCAAAGCTTGGAGACTAAAGTTAAGGAAATAAAAGTGTCAAAAGAGAGAAATAGCCAATATTTGACTCTTGCCCTCTGAGGTCAACTTGAACCCTGAGAACAAGGGGACTTCTCTAGGGACCTTGTGACTCTGGATCACATAACCTCCTGATCAGGGAGATCAATGAGACCCTGGAGAAAAGAAAGAAAACCAGGTGCATATGATGCAAAGAGAAGGGTAATTGGGAGAAGGAGATATACCTGAAGCTTCCAAGGGAACCCACATGGATAAGGAGATTCTGACCCACTCTGACAGATGGCACTAAAGGAATTAAAGGTCTTCTCACAAGTTCCCAAGAGTAACCCCCTGATGGAACTCAGCTGACTCTTAACAGCAGATAGGAACAAGGTCAATTTGACAAGCTTAGTCCTGAATATCTATCAAAAACAGTTATAACCAAAGTACAGCCATACGTAGGCATTGAAAAGCAAAGACAATCTTTCTTTTAATGATACTTAAAACATACATTTCTGTCAGTACCTCAGCCCTGCCCTCCCAATTTTGAAGCATTTTTTTTCCTTTGCGAGGCTCACATTTACCCCTGCCTACCAAAAATTGGACTGGCCTCTGTACCTTGGTCTTCCTTCCTCTGTAAATTGATGTTTTACCTAAAAAACAAAGTTTGCCTATCCCAATAATGGCACACACAAGACACAAAAGATCTCTCCAGTTTATTCCCTTAATGAGAGGTCTAGAGATATCTCCAGGATTGGCACAGGAGCAGTGGGATTAGGCACCTATATTCACTCTATTCACTACTATAAAAAATAGTACAAGTTATTGAAATTATCCAATGGGTCACCAAATTGGTACTGACTTTACAAAATCAATTAGATTCCCTAGTGTCTGTCATCCTGAAAAATCATTGGGGTGTAGATCTCATTACTAACAAATGAGGTGACCTCATCCTCTTCCTCAGGGAAGAATGTTGCTTCTATGTTAATCAGGAATGGTAAGGGACAAGGTTAAACAACTACAGTACTGATTGAAACTAGTTGATTCCTGGTGGGACTCATTAGAAGACTAAAATGGTGGACTTCATGGCTTCTACCTCTTTGATCCCTCTAATACCCATTTTTCTTGTAATAAACTTTTCTGCCTACTTTGTTAACTTTATGCAGAAGCAACTTCTTGACAAGGTGACCCATCTAGTCCAGACCACTTACTGAGAACATGCAAAAGCTATTTTCCTCCTTCACTCAGAACATGGTTCTCCTGAGTCCCACAAGGAAGAAATCAACCATGACAATCAAAGTTCCCTCCCTCTACACCTGCCTCAAGCCAAAACTGCCAGGAATATATAGGAATCTAAAATACCCACTACATCTTTATCCTGTTCCAGATCTCTGACAGGGGTTCCCATACTATGGCCTTTCCCAGCAGGAAGTAGCCAGATATGATGACAGTGCCACACTCATTATACTCCTTTCAGAGTCTGGAATGAAGGACATGAAAAATAACAACCCCCAGGGAGAAAAGGAGAACAATAGGTCCCAGGGAACTTCTTTTATCTATAACCATTCCCCTACAGCCCTTCTGCCGCACCCTAAATGAGCCCACCACTAACAACTGACAAAATTCTTCCTACCTGACACTGATAAACCCTATGAAACCTATGTTGTAGCCCATTCATATTCCCCTTGAATATATCCCCCTCCATTGTATTATAAAGTATCACTGATCTGTTGAAGTCTGTCTCCATTTCTTTTTCTTTTTGCATTCTATTTCATTTGCTTTCATAGGAGAGCATTTGCTTTTGTTTTGTTTTTTTATGCTGAGGTTCAAACCCAGAGCCTCTTGAATCAAGAACAAAGGTTAGGCAATTAGTGTTGAGAGGTCAGGACTGGAAGGTGGAAGCTGATTCAAAGGGACAGAAAGTTAATACCTTCTGGATATGCCCCTTCCCCTCACCTGTGGCCAAAGTCACCTGCCTACTGGGAGAATTTTCCTCCCAGCAGATAATTGTTAATAGGTAGTACTTGAATGGCTCCCTTCCTACTTTTCTGGGAAGACAATGGAGAATGAAAAAAAGGTACCTCTGGATTGCCCCCATCCCACCTTTTCATTGCCTGGACAGGATAGAAGGAGATGGCAGGAGAAGTAAGAAACCTAGAAACTATAAAAAGACAAGATTCACCCTCTCCTGTGGATACCAGCTCTGGCTCTTCCTTTTCCTCCCAGGAGAAGTCTGCCTCTGTTCTATCCTTTAAATAAAACTTGCAGGAGCAGCAGGATTAGGAACCTTCAAGGGACACTAGTAATGAGAATCACTGGTAACATCCCCAGCCCATGTATTTTAGTTGTTTACAAAACCACAGCATCCTGCTCTGAGAAATGCAGCGCCACAAAATTCAGCACAATGATGTAGCTTAGAAGAACATGTTTACTTTATAGTTGGTAGCTAATGAATTTCATTAAATGTATTAATATTTTTATAGTATTAATATTTCAAAATGAAGACATCTTAAAAATAGAGCTACTATTAATTTTTGTGATTTTTAAGGTAGATGACTGATAAAGATAAGGCAAATTTTATCAGTAAATCACAAAAGATAAAGATTTTCATGAAATACTTCAAATTCCTCATTGGTTTTTTATATTCATCATGGCAATACAAGAACATATAAACATATACAAATTAAAATTATCAGTGCAACAGATTTTAGTTCCAGCAACACTTAGATTAAAATGAAGAGAATTAGTTAACTGCAATGTAATTCTAAATACATCATTCAGAAGTAAACTGGGACAAATCAATAGAAAACATAAAAAATAAATTAAGATGTATGATGGAAAGAATAGGAGCAAACATATATCTTATCTGAGGTCCATAAAATGGAGAAGTAATGATACTTAGAAAAATAATGATTGAGATGTTTGAACTACCAAATAGTTCTAAAGAAGACCAACTAATCCCAAATGGCATAAATTTTTAAAATAAACGAAGAAAACTACACAGGTATAGTAAAACCACTGAATACACATAACAAAGACCAAAATGTAAATACATCTGAAAAGATAGATCACATAAGAGGAGTAAAAATTGGAAATCAGAATTCTCAATACCATGAAGAGAAGTCATGAAGAAAGGATTAATTTTTCCAATGTGCTGAGAAAAAAATGAATGTCCACTTATAATTTTGTATATAATTAAATGTTTGATTATATGGATAAGAAGAAGAAATTTTCAGATATTTAAAAATGGATCTAGTTACCATTCAAAGGGAATGTCATAGGAGTCAAATTGTTGGTAAATATTTGGGTACATCTAAAGTAACATGACTGCATAAGGTGATAATGACGTAAAATGTTGAGATTAGAATAAAACAATATAGAACTAAGAATTGAAAATATACACATTGCAGAGGATAAGGCTTGAACCTTTATAAGTTCTTGCATTATTTAAATATGAAGATGAAGATTTTAGCTAACTTTAAAGTTTTAGTTAGTATTCCTGCCCACCTATTCTGGAAAATGACTTAAAGAAAAGACATAAGGAGACTGGTACCATATGAGCCTCAACTGTATTAACCAAAGTAACAGGCAACTCCCAGACACTTGAGTGATATATTCCTGTGGTTTTAATTACTGAGGTTGGGATTTTTGTTATGTAACATCATTCCATAAACAGCATACACACAAAATTTGATGAAAATTAGAGAACAAATAGATTTATTACAATAGATTGCAGATAGTCTATGTTAGTAGACTATATCAACTGTAATATCCTGTTCTTAGTACAATATAGACATAAAAACAGAAAAGATGGGATATGAGTAACAAAATATGAAACAAATCTAACTAATACAGGATGAAAAAAGTAAGATAAAAAGTAAGATTCAGAACACTAAGTGTTTTTAGATATAAATCAAAATATTAAAATCATCATATTTAAATGAATTAAACAGTTATTTAAATTAAGAAGGTTATTTATTAACATTAAAAAATTTAACCTTTCTAGTTTTTACAAGAAAGAAACTACATTATAGAATGGAGAAAGACTGAAATGAAAAGGAGGGAAAAATAAACTTGGAAAATTTCAACAAAGTGATACTCCAAACATATAAATAAATAAAATCGATTTTGACAAGTTTATAAACTTGTACATAGAAAGATAATAAATGATAGACTGTATTAGCTCATGGCATAATCTAAAATAAAAAGTGAAGGACTGCAATATTGATAAATCAATATTCAGCTACTATTTTTCTCCTTGAAACAGTATTCTTTTCAACTCGACAGACCTGAGACTTAATACTTAATCACTCTAGGAAAAAAAAATGACAGTACAATCAAAGAGTAAGAGAAAAAAAAGCCAAAAGTATAGAGCTATGAGACAAATAAACAACATATAAAATTAAAATCCAAATGTACAGTTTGGATAACTTATATCCAAACGTGGATAATTAATAACTGGAGAAACTTATTGATTAATTATTATATAAGTAAAACTATTATGAATAAAGATTTTTAAAGTAATATATTAGTATGAAAATATTTTTGTTTAAATTGTGATGAGTTGCTGATCAATGATACAAGCTTTCATCTTCTGCAGCTAAGAAAATATAATCAAACAACAAATCTTGAATAAAGGAAATAAAGATAAAACTAGAAGTTAATGGAATAACAATCAAATATACAATACGAAATAGAACATGAACTGGTTCTTTGAAAAGAGCAATAAAACTGTATATATCCTAAAAGACTGGTAATAAAAAATGAAGGAAACAAAAATTACATATAATAAATATAAAAAAGGATACAATAATATAACTGGCATATATTGAAAATCAATAATTCAATAACATTACTAAAAATTTTGTACAAATAAAATTGGTGATTTAGATAAAAACAATCCTTAAAAATCAGATGTCCTACAAGTGACACAAAAAGAATCAAAGTCAGAATATACTATTATATGTCAGAAATACAAAATCATCATTAAAAAATATTTTCCTACCTCAAACTCACCGAAAAATCACTCAGGAAAAGAGGGGGTCAGAAGTAAATTATTCCAGATTTTATGTAGAAATAATAATAATGTACAAATAATAAGTAATTCTGTTAAAACTGGAAAAAAGGGACACAATAAACAATTGAGTTTTTTTTTAATACAAGTAAATTTTCCTAAAACTATGCAAGAATGTAAAGAAAAGGAGAATCAAAGGCTGATCTCTCTTATAAATGCGAACTCACAATGCTATAGCTAAGAATAAAGAAAGTCAGCACAGCAGGATAGAAGAGTGGAGGAACTTTAAATTACCAAGAGGGAAATGGGAGGGGGAAGGTGCAGGGGTATGAAAAATGGTGGCATGAGACAGACATCATTACCCTATGTACATGTATGATTACATGAATGGTATGAATCTATATCATGCACAATCATAGAGATGAAAAGTTGTACCCCATTTGTGTACAATGAATCAAAATGAAGTCTGTAAAAATGAAATAAATAAAATAATTAAAAAAGAAAATGGTAATGTATCAAACCAAAAAGTTGTTTGTTTGTTACTGCAAATAATAATATCAGAATGGAAGGAATTAATATCTTCTGTTCAATTCTATTTCATCCCACTTTGATAAAAGGTTTGATTATTTTACCTGATGGCAGGAACATAATATGAACTGTGTTGTTATTAACAAGAAACTAGGAACTTCTCATGAAAATGTTTTGGGAAAAAATCATGTTAATCACATTTTATGTATGAAAACTTAACCTAGATGAGCTTGAATATATCTACTGATTTGGTAACGCTTTCCCTGCATCTCTTATAATAGTAATGCAATAAGTAAAACTATTATTTCTAGGATTTCTCTTTAATGTGAAAGCGAAAGTTTCATTTGGTTAATTGAAACATCCCAAACACTATTTTAGGTGGAGATATACTCTGAATGTTACTTTATTTTTTCTAAATTTATATTTCACTCTTCAGT
This sequence comes from Glaucomys volans, assembly GCA_020662805.1. Lineage (NCBI taxonomy): Eukaryota > Metazoa > Chordata > Mammalia > Rodentia > Sciuridae > Glaucomys > Glaucomys volans. The sequence continues at coordinate 589,951 of JAJEJO010005801.1, forward strand.
AGGCCCTTATCTAAGATAGAATTGTGGTTATGTGAGAAGCTAACTACCCATTTAATTGCAAATGATAATAAACCATTCAAAATAAACAGAGAAGATGATGATTGTAACAAACTTTAGCTCTTTCCATAAGTGTGAAACATTTTTCCATTTCCTCAAATAATTGAAAACATAATTCTTACATAAAGCATATGAAATTATTCCAGGATGATACCAGGAAGATTCCGAACTTTTGCTGTCATCTTTCACAAAACTCATGAGGACTCTAATCAATAAACAAAGGAAGGAAGTCTATCAAAACTGAGCAAATTCTACCAACATTTTGATGTATTTCATAGCTTCTTTACAGGCTCAGTTAACAAAGATCAAAAAAATAAAATTCACTTTCCAAATTTTCTGTTTCATCATACTCTATCTTACTCTGGAACATACTAATATATCATTTTTGTTTAATAATCTTTAGGGCATAACACAGGGATTCTTTTGGGTTTTCAAGACCTTTGAAGGGAGTTCACAAGGACAAAACTATTTTCAGAGTAATGTTCATATGCTGCTTGCTTTTTGCATTTCCATTCCCTCATAAGTTTAGAGGTTTTGTTTTTTTTTTTTCCCCACAGAGGTTATATGATGTGTGACAGCACATCAACCAAATGTGCGGAAACAAGTGTGCAGATGCAGATATGAGGAGTGAACCATCCTTCGTTAAGCCAGGAGGTAGAGATTTGCAAAATTATAAAACCAGTACCACTCTTCTCAATGTTTGTTTTGGAAAATATAGTTAACTTTCACAAAATACATGTTATTTACGTCAGTATACAATGTGTTTGCCATTGCTTTTTTCAATAAATGAATAAGATTTTAGTTCTTTTAACTTTAATTGCAAATAACTGGGTATTTATGGCATATAATGTGATGTTTTTGTGTATGTTTAAAGGGTAGAATAATTAAAGCAAGCTAATTAACATAACACCTTGCATATTTTTTTTTGTGGTAAGAATACCTAAAATCTACTCAAACACTTTCCACTATTCAATACATTATTTTTACCATAGTTACCATACCGTGCAGCAGGTCACTAAAACTTGTTGCCCCTGCCTAGCAGAGTCTTTGAACCCTTTGTTCAATATCTTTACCTTTGTTAGAAATATCAATGTACCACAGGAAATCAGACAAGTGCTCAAAAGTTATACAGCAAGATCTTTACTTCTGCAGAAATGTGTGCTACCAAAAATATCTGACAAGCAAGCACAATGGGCAGAAAGTCTGCCTAAGTTTTTAGCCCCAGCACTGCATTGCTCCTTGTTCTGATAGTAGGAGTTTGGGCTTACAATCTATATGATTGACTAATATAAAATTGGGGAGGGCAAGGGAATTGGATCATCTAGAACACCACGGGCATTATGATTGGAAGACTGAGGACAGAGGGAGATACATTGGGGGCCTCATCATGGCTACATTTTAACCACATGGTTTTGTTATTTAAAAATAGTTCCACCTAGTTACCCACTATGAAATTTAGGTTTTAGATTATAGCAAGCACATTTTTGTTACATATTAGGAAACCCAGACTACAGGTTTAACTTTGACAGAAAAGTGAACATTAATCTTGCATTTTCCCCATCCTCTCCCCTCACCCTAACCCCAGTCTCTGGTAACCATTTATTCTACCATCTGCTTCTATGAGTTAGAGCTACTTAGATTTCACATATAAGTGGTATCATGCAGTTTTTGTTTTTCTGTGCCTGTTTATTTTGTTTAGCTCAATGTCCTCAAGGTTTATTCATATTGCCACAAATAACAGAATTTCCTTCTTTGAAAGGCTAGTATACCAATGCATATATATACCATACTTCCTATATCCATTCATTCCCTAATGGATTCTTAGTTTGATTCTAGAAATTGGCTATTGTGAATATTATATCTCCAATTTCCCTATTTCAATTGGATCTTTACTGATTTCAAACCCCATGAACATGTAACCAGAAGTGACATTGATGGATTACATAATAATTCTATTTCAGTCTTTTAACTCTGTACTGTTTTCCATATGGGCTACACTAATTTATATTCCCACTAGCACTAACAAGGGCTCCCTTCACTCCACATCCTTGCCAAAACTTATTATCTTTTATCTTTCTGATAGTCATTCTAACAGGTGCAAAGTGATATTTCATTGTAGTTTTAACTTGCATTTTCTTAATAATTAGAGATGTTGAATGCTTTTTTCACATTGTCTTTTGTCCATTCATGTCTCTATTTATGATAAATGTTTTACTAGATCCTTTGCCCAGTTTTTAATAGAGTGATTTGTATTCTTGCTTTTGAGTTGTTTGAGACTATTATATATTTTGGATATCAGACTCTTATCAGGTGTATGATTTGCAAATATTTTCTCCCAATGTCTCTGTTGCTAAATTATGCTGTTACTTGTTTCCATTGCTGTACAGATGCCTTTTAGTTTGATGATGCAATGCCATTCATCTACTTTTGCTTTTTTTGCTTGTATTTATATATATATGCATATATATGCATATACATATACGTATATATATACATACACGTATATGTATTATGTATATATACGTATATGTATATATACACTTATATATACATATATACATATACGTATATGTATATATACACTTATATATACATATATACATATACGTATATGTATATATACACTTATATATACATATATACATATACGTATATGTATATATACACTTATATATACATATATGCATATATGTATATGTATATATACACATATATACATATATGTATATACATAATACATATACATATGTATATATACACTTATATATACATATATACACACATATATGTACACACATATATATGTGCATATATATACACATATATATGTGTGTATATATATAAAACTTTTCATGATTTTTATATATAGTATAAGAATCAAATTTTATACTTTTGCATATGAACATCCAGTTTTCATTTATTGAAAAAATTTCCCCTTTTCCCCAATATGAGTTACTGGCACCTTGGTGTTGAAAACCAACTGTATCCTGCTCCATTGGTTTATACATCTGTTTTTAATGCCAGTCTGAATCTGATTACCAAAGCTTTATAATACATTTGAAATAAGATAGTGCAATTCTTCTAGCTTTGTTCTTTTTGCTCTAGATTTCTTTGCTTATTGGTTATCTTTTGTGACTCAAAACAAATTTTAATTTTTTTAAATTTCTGTGGAAAATTACATTGGAATTTTGGCAATGATAGTATTAAATCTATATATCTCATTTGATATGAATACTTGAACAATATTAATTCTTCCAATCCATAAAAATGGAATACTTTTGTAAAATAAATAGTTTAAGTGTTGTCTAGTTTTTATTTCTCATAAAATAAAATTCTGAAAGTATCTCTATACTCAATGATTTTTAGGAATGGAAAGAGGTGTTGATATCAAAAAGTTTGAGATCAGCTACCTCAGGATAAAGTTACACTTTGACCTTTAAAAAACACTCATAGCTGGGTTTGGTGGCACACGCCTGTAATCCCTGAGACTTGGGAGCCTGAGGCAGGAGGATCGCAAGTTCAAAGTCAGCCTCAGCATGGGCAAGGCGCTAAGCAACTCAGTGAGACCCTGTCTCTAAATAAAATACAAAATAGGGCTGGGGATGTGGCTCGGTGCCGAGTGCCCTGAGTTCAATCCCTGGATCCATAAATAAATAAATAAATAAATAAATAAATAAATGAAACTCATATACGTAGTTTTATTTCTATGTCACTATGGCTGCAGGTACAGTCTCAATTCATATTAATTGCAGTGCTTATCTAAAGTCATTGATTTCTATTCCTCATAGAAATCTTTGGACATGGATAATAGAGAACTGCCTGCAATGTAAGTTTAGCAAACTATCAAAGAACTTCATCATACACCTTTCATTTGCTAAAACAAACTTGATTATGTAAATATATATCCTCAAAATATTTTAGAGCTTCCTCATACTAAAAAAAATGATCTTTTTTTTTAGGCTAGCACCCTTAAAATATAAGAAATTCAATTTTATTTTTTTTCTGAGAATTTTAGGGATATTCTATTCCATTAAGTGCTTAATTGCCTTTATAAACTAATTAGAATATATCTCCTTGAATTTAAAAGACATTATAATCAAATTCATTAAAACTTTCTGGAGACTATAAAATATTTCATCCTTACTGAAAGATAAACATTTTTCTGAATTGCAGATGTACAGAAACAAACTATAGCTTGGAACTACAGTTCTACAATTTCAGCAATAGGTCAAAGATAAAAACAGAAACAAAAGCATCCACTTCAGATTTCAAAGACATTTTCTCTTTTTATAATTGACATAAAATTCTTAATTGATTTTAGTACAAACAGACAAATAGATGCACAGATGCTAAGGACTAATGGACAAGCACTCTAGTGTCTTTCTCCCAAACAGGTAATTATCTATCATCTATTTCTAGAGATCACAAAGTACCAAACCATAAAACCAAATTCCCAGTCATTGTCATCAAGGAGAAAACTTATCATTCCTGACATAAACCTGAAAACACAACAAAACACCACAGGAAATCAATAAAGAAGAAAGAAAATTCTAAAGATACAATTAGTTAGAAGTTAGAGTTTAATTCTGCTTGGTATTTATTGCTTCTCTCTGGATACTAACAAGAAAATATTCCTAGGCTTAATGCATCCAGAGTGACACTTCCCTAATAGTAGTTCACTTCTCTTGGCCAGGAGACTATTTTTAGTATCTCAGTGAATAAAATACAAAATGTTAAAATATCTTAAAAATACATATTGACTGTTTGCCCATTAAGAGGGAAATAGCACGAATTAAATACCAGTTCAAAGAAAAAAAAGGAATGCACACATATGAAGATAATCTGGATGCTAAAAAGAATTTGAAACTAAATACAAAACTGGTCTCTTCCATGGGGGGACATCAATTATATTTCTACTGGAAAATTTTCATGTGCATTTAAAAACAATTATTGAAAAACTGTTGATTGGAATTTCGATAAGAATTTTCTCTTTCTACAAACTTGCAAAGTAATCAAAGACAATGAAGGAGTCAGATCCCTGTGTTATCAGTAACCCTGGGATCTTCTTCTAGATCTAAACTATGCTTTGGATTCTCTCGAATGAATACATATTTTTGTCTTTTTAAAAATAATCAACTTTTCTTCCTTGAAACAAAATATTTCAAAAAGGGAGTTCTCGTAGAGGTAGAGGTATTGCTCAGTTGTAGAGTATGTACTTAGCATGCAGGGTCCCTGGGTTCATCTTTAGTATGCTCCAAATTGGCAGAGGCTCTTGATCTATTAACTGGCGTGTATTTGAGAATTAAGAATAAATCTTGAAATCCCTCTTACAGCAATTAAAATCAGTTTTATGCCTAGTAGACCTAGAAATGTCCACTTACATGATTCATACAACCATTTGATAGACTGCTCATATGTTTAATTATTTGGGGCCCTTATTTTTGTCAGCCATCTTCATATACCTCTGAAAAAATAATTTTGTCACAGACACCACTATGACTTATTATGTCACTCACTCCCACGTTGGCCAGAGTTTTAACACCTACCATTCATACTTCCATCTATCCGGGATCCCATTGTTTCCACTGAAACCACGAGCCCTCTGGCTTTCATGTGTCTTTCACTGACACTTCCAGGATGTTTTGGAAAGATGGCATAAAACTTTAGAAGAATAAATTTGGTCCTTTCTTCTATCTGTTTTGATAGACTGATTGAATGATACATTTCCCTATTCAATTTTTCTTATCATTTATTCCAATTATTTTTCTTATTAATTACTTTAGATGCAGCAGCTAATTTGAGGAATACATCTAATGTTTGTTATTCACAATAATGAGCTTCCTGAGTGAGTCATTGCAGGTTTTCATATTCCATGGATTATTCATGGCATTCTTTTTAATCTTTACTGTATTTCTCATTTGACATTTTATGTCATTTTGCTTGGTACTACTATTCAAAATTATCTTATTTCCCTTCTAAAGATTTTTATCATTATTATCATTGTCCCATTTTATTTAGTCACTGATTCTCTATTTCATGATATGTGAAGTATGAATTCCCTTTTATATAAGTTCAAAATCATATTATTTTAACTCTAGATTTGTTCTAAAGTGATTGCTTTTCAAATATCATTCTTACTTCTCTATTTCATTTTTTGGAGAAAGAAAAGAAGATTATCAAAAACCTTAGTAATATTCAAATAGAAATACATCATATAAGAAAAAAATCATTCTTTATGTTTTTTGAGTTAATTAGTCTTTTAAATTGAATTCATTCATTTATCCTATCTGAATCCAATCTTACAGAATTCCATATTGCCATCATTTTTATATGTAATGCCCTAATTTAGAATATTTTTGCCACTTCTCATTTCTTTTGATTCAATAACATATTGCCTTCAGTAAATGGTTTTTACAAGAAATCAAGAGACTTTATAATATTTGTCTGTGATTCCCACTACTGCTATTGTTTTGGAAAAATAAAAGCTTCTGCCTCAAAGATGGAACCAGAAGGGTAGCTGCATGCTGGCTATCATGCAGCAACAATGGCTGTCAGCAGCCTGCATCTGAAATCAAGGGCAGAACAGCTATGAGGGATTTTAACATCACAGGCTCTAATCTTTTAATTATATGGATGGAGAACATGAAACTCAAGGAGAGAAGTGATCTGTCTTAGTCACACAATAAAGGTCAGAGCTGGTACCAGAAATCAGATATTCCTTTACCTTCTGAATACACGTGGAAGGAAGAAATAACCTAAGGCTCAATTCTTCTGTGGAAAATAATGAACAGTAATGTACACATATCTTTTTATATTTTCTTAGATCTTTAATTCTTTGATATGACTACACCACAGATGAGAATGCATACATTATATGGGCTTGAAAATAAAAATAATAAACACAGGTCTTCTTGCTCCACACAAAGAAATAGAATGTTACCAATACTGAGGAAATTCCTTTAGTGTCTCTGCCCTGTTGTAACCCTATCTCTCTCTTTCTTTTCGTATAAGTTTTAATTTCACCATCAGAGAGAGATGCCATACAGTAGTGTTTTAAGAGAGCAGATTGTAGATGAAAAGTACTGATTATTTGAAGGTATCATAAAAGATAAAAAAAGGTTCATTTGTTCAACAAACAAATGATAAGTAATAATCAAAAACACTATTGGGAAAGTGATTCATATTCAAGTTTGGAGGAAGAGTTATATAAGAATAAAAGTAGAAGTTGGAGGGAAGATTCTTCCTGGAACGGACTCTTCTGCAACACTATTTTGCTTAAAATAGAATAACGTTCACCCAACTCAGAGGAAAGATTGTGTGACACAAGTGGTCTCTATCTTAATCAGCATGGAGAAAAACTCTGAAAATAGAAAGTAAAGCAGATAAAGCTTAAAGTAATACCATGTGAAAAAATATTTAATGTTTTGAACATACTTAGTGATACAATCCAAAATATTTCTGCTGTACACAGATAAGCTTTACTCAACATGTAAGAGCTTAAATTAATTCTATTTGCAACTTCAACAACTCCTTTTATTACTTTTAGCTTAGAATATCTTCTGGAGTTAAGAGAATAATAATATACAGGTAAATAGCTCTCATTTGCTTCAATTGATGAAACTTGTGCTATGATTCAAAGTTTTTTGGGGGAAATTTGCATTTCATACAGAATATTTTAAAGGAACATGACTAGTTGTTATGTAATTTATTATCAGTGATATTTGCCAGAAAAATTGGGAAGTTAGTGTTTAGTATTAATAATTATATTTCTGGAAGTCACAAAATTATGTGCATTCACCTTAACCTGAAAGGTGTTAAACATTATTATAATAAATAGAATATTTTATTAAGGTAAGTCTGCAACTAATAAAAATTGGACCATAATTTTTGTCAGTTGGCTTGTTAGTATTGTTAATAATGCATGAAGAAAGATATATTCATTGAGATCACCTTGAATGAGGCAACCACAGTTGCTATTATCTATCATCAATGCTAATCCTATCTTCTTCACAATGAGTTATAAAAGGATCAATAATTTATTTCCCCTTGGAACTAAAAAGTTATATCCAATTTCATAATACATATGGAATATATATACACACAGTTATATGAAAACTTTTCCATCCCATAAAGTAAAAAACTCTGTGATCGAATTGGAAAGTGTTTTTTCATCCTTAATTTTTCTCAATTGTTTAAATTTAGTTGATAGTGAAGAAGCAGAAAAATATATTTCAATCTAGACCTAAGCTCTTTGTGTCCTGAATTTTTTAGTTCTTTGACTAATTTCAAAGAATTGAATACTCCTTTAATCCTAATCATCTTTAATGTTGGCAGTGCCTACTGCAAATTGTGTTTATCATTACAGATGAAGTTTGACAAATGTGTGCTTGAGGAATCATGGTATTTAAAAAGCAGATCACTATTTTTCCCTTACCATTGACCATGACATTAACTTAATTAAAACATTCAATTTAGATATCTGACCGATGTCAGTGATTATTAAAATTTTTAGATAAAATTTGGAAAGCTTGATGATCCTTTGGGGTTTTTTTGAATATGAATTATGTACATGTTCCTTACATAATAGCATGGGGATTTAACTTTGCTCAATAATCACTTGCTTTACTTGAAAGTGATTATAAACTCATTTCTGGCTTTTAACTTCTTCATAATCTTTCCTTTGATGAATCCCATACTTCCAAAGTCACATAACTGAACTGACATAATAAATTCTGAGTCCTGAGGGAATGCAGCAATGTTGACAATCATCTTAAACTCAGTCCTTCTTTTCTTCTTACCCTCAGAATCCATTCACAGACATACTTCCCTGACTCCTGATAGCAGAGACTGGCAAATCCTGAAACTCCATGGTGTGTAATTTTTTCCTCTTCTAAGAGAATTCTCATTTAGGAGTAGATGTAAGGATTTAGCTCTCATTATGAGTCTGGAGGTAATGAGGGGTGATGATTCATCTTCTGGAGAATAAGTGGCCCCTTGGGAGAAATAGACCCACATGAAGTCTTTAAAGTTTTTTGTACCTGAGAAGATTATGCTCCTGGGGTGAGGATGGGAAGATGCTGTTTCTATTCTCAGGAAAGTTCCTGAGGTATTACGGTTTTCAATACTATTATTATTATATGTGTCTATTCAAAAGTTCCCATTAGTGGGAATTGTTTCCAATTTGTTTCTATCACTGTCCTTTTTTTGTAAGATAGATGTGTCTTTATGATCGGTGCTCCATATTCACATCACATCAGTGGATTCAATAAACTACATATACAAAATATTCAGAAAAACCTGTGTATGTACTGAACAATTATGAACTTATTTCCCAGTGATGATCCCTTAAACAATACAGTAAAATAAATATTTGGCCAGGCACAGTGGCACATGCCTGTAATCCCAGCATTTCGGGAGGCTGAGGCAGGAAGATCATAAGTTCAAAGTCAGCCTCAGAAACTTACCAAGGCCCTAAGCAACTCAGTGAGACCCTCTCTAAATAGATATAAAAACAGGACTGGGCTCAGTGGTTAAGTGTCCCTGGGTTCAATTCGTGGCACAAAAAGAAAGAAAGCAAGAAAAAGAAAGAAAGAGCATTTGCATTGTATTAGGTTATAAGTAGTCTAGAGATTATTTAAAGTGTATGGGAGGGGATATATTTTATATCCAAATGATACACTATGTTATTTAAGGAACTTGAGCATTGGCAGAGTTTGGTTTATGGAAGTCCTGAAAACAACTACCCATGGATATTGAAGAAAGCATTTGGTGCTTCAACTCTACAAGCACCATGTTCTAGGCTAATTCTTCAAACATATCTACCCTTTGAGCTACAACAGATAAGGATCATTCTTAAATTGTCAGAGGCTCTCTAAGGTTTCTTACGGAACCGAGTTCATTGATTTTGTTAATTTAAGACATTAACTTTATACTTTGGTAGTTTGTTGTATAGAATTTTTAGCAGAAACTTCCAATCCAACAACCTTCACAGTAACTACTGATGTCATATATCTAAGCGCTGCAACCACTATTCTACCAAACCTTTACCCTTTGTCTCTGCTTTACCCCATGTGAATGACCTCTATAATCATGGTATCAATGCCATGGATTATTACTGTGCCACTTTTTCTCTAGAGCAGTGAGGTTTTCTGTGAATTAATCAAATATATGATCTACCAAATTTCATGATCCTTTTTTAAGGATCTTTTCCTAGACTGTTATACTTTGGATATAATATGCACTCATAAGTTCCTATCTTAATACAAGAATATTCAGCATAAAATGATTGAATTATTACAGCTTTAACCTAATCAAACAATCCTAGACTGAATGGAATGGGTATTAACTGTAGGCAGGTGGTGAGTGACTGGAAGGGGTGAGCCACTGGGGGCCTGCCTGGGAAGTGTGCATATTCCCTGTAGTACCTTACTACTTTCTCAGCTTCCTGACCCTGCCATGAGCTAAGCAGTTTTCTCCACTGGGCCCTTCCACCATGAGGTGCTGTCTCAGTCTGGGCCCAGAGCAATAGTATATGCCATCTATGGACTGAGATCTCTGGAACCATGAGTCCCAAATAAATTTTTCCTCCTCTAAGTTGTTCTTCTTGGGTATTTTAATCACAACAATGCAAAGCTGATTAAGACATGAACCTACTCGTAGTACCAAATTCTATGAAAATGAAAGAGAGTTTAATGAAGGGTAGTTCTGGGTGGAATTAAGGGAACTGACAAGGGAAGATTATGTACCCAACACCTAGCAACAGAGTCAATCATTTATGTGTTTAACAGGGAACAAAAGGTGTTAAATGGAACTCAGGGAGAGTTTTAACTTTAGATGAAAATGATCCAAAACAGCATGGCCACAAGTAGAAAGGTGAAGCCACTAAAATACAGAGTGATGGAGAGATAAACATTAAAATAATTCCTCCAACATTTTCCTCTATTCTACCAATCTCATGCCAGTGCTTTACATTATCTACTGGAAGTCAAGAAGAAAAGTATTCCAAGTAATGTAATAAAGCACATTTAGCCTCATAGAGCACAGAAAAGGACAACAATTTTTTGGAAAGTATTTCTGAAGTGATAAATAAAAGCTTTCTCACTTTTCTTTCAGAGTCTCTTACCCTCAGAGTAATAGTTTTCCACTGTTTTCCTTTCAATTTATAAGATTGGGAGCTATCATATACACAAACATTGTTCCTGGGATTTTGGTTGCCCCAAATAGTGGTATCTTCTTAACTTTATCATTGTTTTCTGTAGTTTTATTTTGATTTTCTGCAGAAGACTGGACATCTGCTTTGGTTTATACCCAATATGTTCCTCTGTGTAGACCCTGGGGCTTCAAAACTGCTCTCTTCATGACTTGACCCATAAAATGGAATTCACTTTTGCTCCTCTTTATTCTTCATTCACAAGGGAGAGATTTTTTATTTGGGCCCAGATAATGTGTGCAAGGCCAACTTGATATTTTTGTTTGTCTATAATTTGAGGTCCTTACAACAAACAAACAACCAAACAAACAAAAACAACTGAATTCTACAACTGAATTCATTTTAAACTCCATTACCCACATCTGTCCTTGGTGTTCTCCACCTGGCAGGAGGCACTGCTTGCCTCTTAGTTTCCAGTATCAGATATCTATGTTAACCAACTTCTCTCTATCATACTCTTTAGTCCACTTTCATTTAGTATCAATATCCTGATACTTTTCCCATTTAATACTTTTCCATCTACCCTTCATTTCTCATTTACTACTGCTAGGTAAATTTTTGCCTTTCTAAATCTACAATTGTATTATTGCAGTAACTTTCGAACTCATCACTGCTTATAGATCTATATTATACAATTCCTTCTTATCAGAGTGATATCTAAAAAATTTGTTCAAATCACAAAACTTGCCATAGCACTGTGTTTCTAAAAATTATTCAATGGATTTCCATGACTATTTTCCTACTGATGCACAACCTTCATGAGCTGTTCCAAGGTTTTCAAGGTTTCTTTGAGATTTGGGATGTGTTTCCTAATCATAGTAGCTATTTTATCAAAATATGTTTTGAAACATTTATTTGAAACATAATAAAGGTGCATTTTTCTTTTACTCCATAAAATACTTAGTATTTTCACTTCCCTCTAATAACAAAATTTCTAGCTAACCAATCATCTGATTAGTTTTTAGCAGTGCAAACAGTTTAAATAAATTTTGATGATAATGTGAAAGAAAAAAAGAGTTACCATTTTAAATTTTCTACTTGAAGATAATCTCAAATAGTGAGTGGCTTTGGACTCCAGGGAGCTCAACAGCAGCACATCCATGCTTTACTTAAACAATGACCCTGAATGATGTACCAATACTCCCTAGCTAGTCATGCCACCATTTGTCTGCCTTTTGTTCTTACTCATTGGTCTCTAGTTCAAACACGTTACGCTTTCGTTTCTGACCTTTATGTGTTACTCTGTCAATATTTGCTTACAATTTTATCATTTTCTTAATATATTAGCATCGATTGAACATTTTTGGAAATTCTCACTTGTATTATTTTTAGAAACAAAAATCTAACCATTTAACATAGTCTCAATGATTGCAAATCTTTCTCCCTGAAAAATATACTTTATTTCCTTTGAGATTGCTAAAATTCATAATGAATCAGCCATAACTCCTGAGGATACCACGCAGATAGAAAAATATAAAACAAAAATGAATAAACATGTTAATGGCTGGTGTAAAAAACTCTTAAGAATGTTAAAATAGTACTGATTTTTTGCAAAACTATTTTTTGTAGGGTTTTGAAGTTTGATTTAAAGATGAAAAAGAACTTGGTAGGAAAACTTTTATCTCCAGTTGCATCTCCTAAACTGGGACATATTGACCCCAATCATTTGGTCATTGTTTTTTTTTCTCTTGTAGACTCTGATCCAGTCATCATAACAAAATATCACAGACTGGGTGGTCTCAAATAAAAAAGACAGTTATTTTCTCACAGTTTTTGATGCTGAAAGTTCCAGATTGGCAGATTGAGCTTCTGAAAAAGGCTCCCTTGCAGATAGCCAGCTTCTTATTTTGTCCTTCCATTGTGTCTTCTCTATGTGAGCATGGAGAAAGAGGGAATTTCTAATGTCTCTACCTCTTCTTTTTGGGACTCCAATCCTGTTAGGTCAGTGCCCCTTATTTAAGACTTAATTAAACTTAAGCAGTTCTCCTATTTTCAAATACAGTCACATTGTGGGTTAAAACATCAACATATGAATTTGGGGAGAACAAAATTTAGCCTGTACTTTCTTTTCAGCAAAAATTGTAATGGAAAATGAGACATGACGGATATAAAATAAAAAAAAAAAAACAAGTAAGAAATCTATATTGAGGAAAGACTTATTCAAGGTTTTGAGGGGAAATTAGAGGTAAAGGATACAATGTCATAGTGGGCCAGAAATAGTCATTTACTTCCACCATTAAAAATTTTCTTCTCCTCTCTGAAGTTGGAAATACATCATAATGTATTTGAGTTCAGAATAAAGCAGAATGTCTTAAAAATCAATCACAAATCACAACTCAGAACTAAATTCCATCAAATGTCTGTTGTCTGCCTAAACTTATTTCCAAACTTAATGAAAGGAAACTTTAGGTGTCCATTTTTTAGTCATGAAACTGCCATGAGTTGACCTGTGATTAACATGCTTTGCAATATATTCTATAACTGATTGGGTTTATGTAAACGCAACCTAAACTAAGTGACATTCAAAGCAGGTGACAGGAGAAATATCCATCTTTATCCTTTCAGAAATTCTTTGGTGTAAGCAAAAAGATCTGGAGCACTTGAATATGCATGAGTATTTTGAATATGTATAACTGTTACAATGAGAGAACACTTTTGACCCCTAAATGTTGAGTTATAAGAAAGTCAAAAGCAAGAACACTGTATTAAGAAAAACGGTATTGGATAAAGCAACGTTCAGAAAAGTAATACCTGAAATCCAGCTTTATGCACAATAATCATCTGAGTCATATTTTCTAAGAAGAAAATTATTCTCATTTTGAATGGATAATAAATTTTTCCAGGTTTTGTAGTGTTATTTACTTCTTATGGAAATGAACATTATTAAATTTTGTCTTTCAGTTATTGCAGTGCATAGAATTTGCTAAATGGATTTTCAGAATGTACTTGATAGAATCTGATCTGAACATCCCTACTGATTCTTTTTCTACATTTTGTTCTTCTTTGCCTGATACACTTTCTGTGTTAGATCTGTAATTGTTGGCATCTTAAAGCTTGGTTGTAGAAAATATTCTGTCTATATAATCCCTCCTTGAAATTTTCTTGAGTTATAAAACATCAAATATCTACATGTTTTCTGTAATTTTTTTACATAAAGTGCTGAATTTTTTCATGATTCCTAAACTTATATATCAAATTGCTTACTTGTACACACATGTTATGGTTATATTGTTTGCCACTGAGATGACAAATAGCTTAACAAGGAAAGAGGTAAATTCTGAGTTTCTACCCAAACTTACTTTTATCCTTACCAAGGTTACCTGGCTACTGTGAGCAACTTTCATGTTTATTATCTCTCTTTCCTATCCTAGAATAAAAGCACTTTGGTAGTATAAATCAGCTTATATTGTTCAACCCAGACTTTGTATCTGAAACAAAGTAGCTGCTCAATAAATTTGAGTTTAATAAATTAATTTCAAAAGGAAAAAATGAATATTGCATAGTATATGCAACTTACTAAAGAAATGGGCAATCATCATCTAGAGTTTAATCTTGGGTCCCATTAAAACCCATTTAACCTAATTATATTAGGAGAGATATTTCAAAGCACCAAAGATGCTATGAACAAGGAAAACAAGCAGGATTTCAAAGTAAATTATCCCCCTTTGTGAGGAATATGTTTCAAGACCCCCGGTTGATGCCTGAAAATGCAACTAGTACAGAATCCTATATGTGCTGGTTATTTTTAAATATGTTCTACACATTTCAGGGCATTGTTGTATAAATTAGTCATTCCTGGGACACAAACACCAACCTTCCTAACAACCAATGGAATCACTGAGAGGTAGCATACACATATACTGGACAACGGGATGATTCATGTCCTGGACAGAGTAGAACAGCAAGCTTAACAATGCTCTATTCAGAGGGCTATGAAATTTAAAACTTATGAACTACTATCAAAAGTTTTCTATATAATTTGTTCAAACCTTGGTTAATATAGGGTAACTGAAACCATGGAAGGTAAAACCATCCATCATGGGATCTACTGTATAACTGTTCAATCAAAGATCAAAATTTCAGATGTTCTTAATCACATTATTGACTTATGATTCAGATACTTCTAACGTGGGCTACTCTTGGTCATCAGGAACAACATATTAAACAATGAGGAATGATTCTCCCAAGCAGGCAGGAGAAACTTCTAGGTAATACCATGTTGTAGGACTCAAAACATCTGTAATTTATTATTCAGAACTTATCAAATATATAAGCTATATATAAGCTAAACAGTTATAAGATTTGGATTGTAGATCAAATCTGATATATTGATCATAAACTATGATGTTACAATCATTTAGAAAAGTGAATTTAATGTTGTCATAGTCTGGGATTTAGAAATTTAAAAAGTGAAAGTAAGATATTGCATTGAGAATGTAAACTTGTCTCTAGAATATATGTGGACTTTTAAAAAATTTTATTGCTATCCCCTGATTTGTTCTGCATTAGATTAATAATATCCACTTTAAGGAGTGACAGACTATAGATTGTTCTTTATACATTGGAATTTAAGATAAATATTTAGTTTTCTTACAGAGAAGATAAAATAAAAATGTACATTTGGTCAGAAAATGTTTATGTAAGAAAATTAAGTTCACCATATGGTTTATATGAAGAATGAATTGGTCTTCTTGTACAATTCAGATATATAGTAGAAAATATATTTTGGCATTAGGAATTTCAGTATCTAGATATAAAAATATTATTGAATTACAAATTAGTTAGTTGACATTTGGGGAAAGAATTTTCATTCCTGTTTTTAATCTTAGATAGGAAGTATTAAATGATTCACAGTAAACACTCTGATATTACCTATAGATTTCTCACAGATACCCTATATCAGACTGTTAATTTTTACTTCTATTTATAGTTCTCTGAGATCTTTGTCAAATCTTTTTTCAAAACTGTTTAAATAATTATATCATTTTTTCATTATTCAGTTAACATGTTGAATTATATCGACTAATTCTTGAATGTTAAATGGGCTTTTAATTAAACTTGGTTGTATTATGTCTAGTATATATCCTTTCTAGGTATTATAGAAGTTGGTTTGTCAATATTTTAAAGAGTATTTTTCATCTCTATTTATAAGACATATTAATCAGAAATTTTTTCTTACAATATTTTATCAAGATTAGCACCAGGCTTATGTTAGTCTCATAAAATAACCTGTAAAAATGGCCCTATTTATTTTATAACTTTTGTTGAATTTACCCTGGAGGAGGTGACATGGGCTGAAATTGTCTTTTTGAGCAATACATTTTCTACTAATTATTCTGTAATAACACTAATTTTACTAATTTTAGGTCTATTTAAGTTATGTATTTCTTTTTATTATTATTTTTTTATTTTTACAGACTTCATTTTGATTCATTGTACACATATGGGGTACAAATTTTCATTTCTACAAGTTACGTATTTCTTTCTGTGTCTGTTCTATGCTCAGCTTCTTCAGTACTGTAACAATATGATCCTACCAGAACAAATGCAGAGGAGTAAATGTTAATTTAGGGGCTCACGGTTTCAGAGGTTTTAGTCCATAGAAGGCCAGCAGGGCTCCAGGTGAGGCAGAACATCATGGCGGAAAGAGTGTAGAAGAGGAAGGCAGCTCACATGGTAATCAGGAAGCAGAGAAAGATGGTACTCTCCAGATACAAAATATATACCCCAAAGCCACACTCCCAATGAGCCACTTCCTCCAGTCACATGCCACCTGCTTCCAGTTACCACTCAGTTAACTCCATAAGGGAGTAATTCACTGATTAGATTAAGGCTATAACCCAATCATTTCTCCTGTGAATATTCTTGCATTGTCTCACGTATGAGTTTTTGGGAACACCTCACATCCAAATCATAACAGTGTTATTTCTCTTATTTGTTGTACAGATTAAATGAGTTTTTTTCTGATATGCTTATATACACATATTTTGGAAATTGATCCCTCATCTACCTTTATCCCCATCCTGCCCAATACTCAGTTCCTAGCAATACTAATTCTTCTTTCATGTAAGCATATTTGCTTTTTTATTTATTTTTCTTTTTTAGTTTTCACATATGAGAGAGAACATATGATACTTGTCTTTCTGGTCTTATTTCACTAACATTATATTCTCTAATTCCATCTATTTTGCTACAAATGGCAGGATTTCATTAGTCTTTATATCTGAATAATATTCCATTTTACACACACACACACACACACACACACACATATACGCACAAAAAAGTTTTTCTTTATCCATTCATCAGTTGATGGGCAGTGTTTTAGTCAGTTTATGCATTACTATGACCAAAAGCCCCAACGAGAATAGCATAAAGTAGGAAAAATTTATTTTGGCTAATGGTTTCAGAGGTTTAGTCATCGTTCAGCTGGCTGAAGGTTCTGGGCCCAGAGTGAGGTAAAACACCACGGAGGATGGGCATGCCAGAGGGAAGCAGCTCAGGACACAGCAACCAAGACGTGGAGAGAAGACAACTCTATCACCAGAAACAAAATATAAACCCAAGGGCATGCCTCCAGTGACCTATCTCTTCTAACCACACCCTAAATGCCTATGATTATCACCCGTTAATTCAAATCCATGGATCAATTCACTGATTAGGTTACGACTATTATAACCTGATCATTTATCATTTCACCTCTGCACATTCTTGCTTTGTCTCACACATGAACTTTTGGGGTATAACTCAGATCAAAATTATAACAGGCATTTAGGCTGAGTCTGCATCTTAGCTATCATGAATAGTATTGCAATAAAAGATATACCTGTATATCTTTTATACTCTGACTTCATTTTCTTTAGATATATATCCAGGAGTGGAATGGGAGGATCATATGAAAGTTCTGTTTTCAGTTTTTT
Organism: Glaucomys volans; assembly: GCA_020662805.1. Taxonomy (NCBI): domain Eukaryota; kingdom Metazoa; phylum Chordata; class Mammalia; order Rodentia; family Sciuridae; genus Glaucomys; species Glaucomys volans. The sequence continues at coordinate 608,137 of JAJEJO010005801.1, forward strand.
AAAGAACTCCATAGTGTTTTCCACAATATCTGTACTACTTTGCACTCACGCCTACAGGTCTTTTTTTAATTAATCCTCATCCTCGTCAAACTTGGTTATTTTTGTTTTCTTTGTACTAGTCATTCTGATTGGGATGAGAAAGTATCTCACTCTAGTTTTGATTTGTATGGCTAATGATATTGATTAATTTTTCATGTATTTGTTGGTCATTTGTATTTCATCTTTTCAGAGGTGTCTATTCAGATCATTTGACCCTTTTTAAATTCTATTATTCAATTTTTTAAATTTTTTTTGTTGTTGTCATTTTAGCTTTTTATATATTCTGAATATTAACCCTCTGCAAGAGTAGCTGGTAACTATTTTCTCCCATTTTGTGGGTTGTCTCTTCACTTTGTTGATTGCTTCTTTTTCCCATTATCGTATAGATACTTCTTAGTTTGATTTAATCACATTTGTTAATTTTTCTTTTGGAGTCTTCTCCAGAAAATGTTTCCTCCTAGTAGTTCCAGAGTTTCAGGTCTTCCATTAAGGTCTTTGATTCACTTGGAATTGATTTTTGAAGAGGGTGAGAGGTTGGGTCGAGTTTCAATCTTTCACATGTATATTATCCAATATTTTCTGCACCACTTGTTAAAGAGGGTATGCTTTCTCCACTGTATGTTTTTAGTGCTTTGTCAAGAGTCAGCTGTAGATGTGTGTTTATTTCTGGGTCCTCCATTATAATCTATTGGTATCAGTTGTGATGAGTTGTGTTTTTCCATATATTTGTCCTTGTCATCAAAATCATCATTTTTGTCTTTTTTTTAAAACATACTGTTTTCTTAATACCACCTCAATGCTTGTAGTGATGTTGTCTCTTTCCTTCCCTTCTTACAGACTGACATTTTTTTCTGATTTTTTATTCCTATCTAGTTTTATAAAAAAACAATATTTTCAGGGAACTGTCTTATCACTTTGTTATGTATTTCTTGTGCATATCATTGGCATACACTGCTGTTTCATTCGTTAACTTCTTTTACCTATATAGATTTGTTTATCTAGTGTTCTATGGTGCAAGGATCATTAATTTTATAATTTTATCTATCAAAGCAATTAATTCTATAAATTTCTCTCTATGAAGTTCTTAATTTTTGACATATTGCTTCTGTCAAAACAGTTAGAGGATAAAAGTATTATTCTTTCAGTATAGTAAAGATAATATTCCATTGTTTTCTGTCCTTCATCGTTTCTGAGAAGAAGGTAGCAGCCATTTTTATAATTCACCCTCTGCATGGAATATGTGTTTTATCTTCTGGCAGTTTTAAAGACACTTTTAATCATACATTTTGATATTTCAGTAGTTCACTCATGATGCACTTAAGTGTATTCTTTGTTTATTTTTTCTTTTCTTTCTAAAAAATCTAGCTTGA